>CAUYON010019142.1:0-43663 GCA_963573935.1 Arctocebus calabarensis | reverse complement strand
TAATATTCCATGGTATACATGTACCACGGTTTATTAATCCATTCGTGGATCGATGGGCTCTTGGGCTTCTTCCATGACTTAGCAATTATGAATTGGGCTGCAATAAACAATCTGGTACAGATATCTTTGTTGTTCTGTAATTTTTGGTCATCTGGGTATATACCCAGTAAAGCAATTATAGGGTCAAATGGCAAGTCTATTTTTAGATCTTTGAGTATTCTCCAACCGTCTTTCCAAAATGGATGTATTTGTAGTAATTAAGATAACTTTAAATAGTCTCACAGCTCAGCAACTTAATAATAGAATGAGATAAAACATATTATAAGTGATTATTCAGGAAAGCAATTTAATTTGAAGTTGAAGAAAAAGAAATAATATTAATAAACCAAACTCTGGCCATATTGTCATTGAAATTTACTACACTAGAGATAGGTGACAAAATATCAACATCATTGCTGATGCTGTCCTGCTTTATTCATAAACATTGACTATCTGCTCTCAGACAGATATTTTAATAGGCAATAGGAGACAAAAGGTCTCCTGAAACACAACTTCTAGCCGGTGAAGAATAATGCTATAAAAATGCACAGTATAACATATGTGTGTTACAATGTCCAATATATGAGGGGTAGTGTTAGGGGTTCACAGATGGGAAACTAACCAAGTTTAGGAGGGTGAAAAAGCAGAAGATTGGAAAGGATGAGTAGGACTTCGTCAGATGAAGCGAGAGAGTAGGAACTTCAGCCTATAATGATACAGTAACGTGTTTAGGAGGGCAGAGTTTTGAAAAGTGAGTCAGAACATATAGAATGAGGGAGAAGAGTGGAGATGAGATATTAGAGTGAACTTATAAAAGGCTTGATGTGCCTTACCAAGAGATATACCTCGTATACAATGAGGTGACCCATGATAACTTAAGAAAGTTAAAGGGATATACTGACTTCTGAGTCTGTATGAGAAAGACAAAAGATGAGAAGAAGAGAAAATTTCACAGGGATTTCACAGCAAGAGAAAGAAAAAGAAAGAAAGAAAGAAGGAAGGAAGTGAGCAAGGGAGGAAGTGAAGGAGGCAGAGAGGGAGGGAGAGAGGAAGAAAAGAAGGAAGGAAAGATCAAGGAAGGAAGGAAGGTTGGTTCTCAGGATAATGCAGTTGTGGAATAAACAAATACACAGGCAGTGCTCGAGTTCCAGATGACCTGACATATGACATTCTGTACTTACTAACAGACTTTTAAGGATCCACATAAGAATAATCTATAACTAAATAATTAAATTACTAATTGGGGAACTAGTTTCTTCTGCACATATGAACAAACCAGCACAGTTTGTAACAGGCAATTCTTTGGCACAGTCTCCTTACGCTAGCAACGAGTCTCACAGATAGAGAAGCAGCTGGGAGAAGCACCAGAACATGAGTAATCAGAGGGTCCAGAGCCAAGAAAGCGTATGACAAAAGAATTAGCTCAAACCTTTCATCTCATTGAAGCAGGATTTGCTATGCTTGGGGAGCAAGATCCTAACTTTGGGCCGTTTACAAACATTTACTGGGCAGTACTGAGAACATCAACTGCTACAAGACCACTGATGATGAGAAAAAAGAAAAAGCTCAGAAAACAACCTTAATACCGTTTCAAGAAACCAACCTCAGTGGTCAGCTTCCTTCCCCAGTAAGAGAATCCAGTGCTGATTCTCCAGCCCCCTGTCCGTCCTCCCCAGCAACACCTCCATCATCTTCTGATTAATGTCAGCGTACCATCCAGCGTCAAAAATGCCCTTCCAGTGGGCAAGATACTGACACAACAGTAGCTGAGTATTAACCTTTAATATTCTTTTTTTTAAAATTTCAGATTACTATGAGGGCACAAATGATTAGATTACATTGTTTACATTTCTAAGGTAGAGTTCAAGTTGTAGTTGAAGACTTCATCCAGGGAGTGCCCCATATACCCTCACATTGTGCACCTTAGGGAGAACTTACCAGTCTCCCTTCCTCCTCCCATCTCCACTTTCTCTCCTCCTACTTCCCCTTGAATATAATTGTGTTTTTCTCTCCTGTGGGCCTGCAGTTGCTAATATACTTTCTTGAAGTTTCTCCTGTCTCCTGTCTAAACTTTTTGTGTGGGTTTGTTTTTGTGTTTTGTTTGTGTGAATTACAAGAATGAGCATAATAGTTTCTGTGACATTATTACAACACAGGGGTATTACCACACATTATTATATTATTATACTGTATTATTATTACAACATGAGCCTTTACGGCATCATTATTATATGCTATTTATCAGGGATCCGAATTACATACAAATCTGATCTAAAGATGTTCTTAGGGACACATCTCATCTGTAACCCGGGAACCACCAGTACTGATATAAATGATATCAATCCCTCATGTGTTTCATGTGTAAAATATAAATTATATGCATAACATTAATGTCTGACATTCATGCAGTCCTTTATAATTTATAACATATGTTTATGTTTATAAGCTTATTTAATTTTTAGGTCTCCATAATGCAAGGCAATATCTCTAGGTAAGTATGATAGGGAACTTGTTCAGAGATACCTAAAAACTGAAAGACAGAGTTAGATTCTGAAATCAGCTCTCAACCCCAAACTCTAGTGTTCTATCAAACCAGCAAAATATAGGCAGAGAGAATGCATTAGAGGAAATTGATAGTTCAGACTCAGTTTATGCATTTAAATGTAAGGTAGTCTGAGCACCAAAATATGAATAATGGAATGACCAAAAAGAGAGATGAGCACTTCGGTAAAAAGAACACATAGTTCAGAGTTCTGCACATCATTTGTTAGGGTTTGCCCTCTTTGTGGGAATAATATTGATTCTATTGTTTTTCTTCCCTTCAATTTCCACTTCTTTATACAAGCCCTCCTTAGTACAATTGGTGAAATGTTACAAACACTGTCTCACAAACAAGGCACAACACATGAAAGAAGAGAGAGGGAAAGAGAGCTAAAAAGGTCTCATAAATTAACTTAACCAAGATTTTAGTTTTTATAAGAAAAACAAAATTCAGGGAGGTTAATTGGCTGACAAATGTGGCACCTCCTTGATGGAAGAGCTGAGTCTAAGCCTTGGCCTTGCTGTCCTTCCATCCGTGGCAGTTTCCACGGCCTGTGGCCAAGAATCATAGGACATATTCTTCTTCCAAGAGGAAAACCGAAAGAATGTGGGATTCACAGCAGTGCTCATTGAGGCCTGGAAATGAAAAGGGAGGGTGGTCTATGGCAATGTTTCCCAGGCTTTTAGATTTCATGGAGCAGGGAAATCTCAAATAAATATATACATTCTATCATTGGGCTTCCAAATTTTAATTGTGCCAAGAAAAGACATGTTAAAATAAACAAAAGCAAAACAAGTATAAATTACTTTCACCACCATTTCATACAAAAATAGACAATGCCATACCAACGTTTAAGACACTCTTCTTATTGAATAAAATCCATTCACTGAAAAATTCACCTTACTGAAACTTTTTTGATTTAACTGAAGACTAATGCATGCTTTGTCATGCACTAGACTTGGCCAATGGCCAACATTTCAAAACTGCCAGAATGTGGGAATTCGCCCTAAACTAAGTATCAGAAGACCAGGCTTTGCTCAATGGCTGTGTGACATATGCCAGGTAGTTCCACTGCTCTGAATCTCACACAAGGTCACTTAGAAGTGGAAACCTTCTGACTGGCTCTGGAATTCTAAGATTTTCCTTTAAGAAAAATTAAATTTCTGAATTAGACCAACCCTGCAAATGCACCTGAGTAGTTCCACCTCTCTGAGGGCCCAGAAACCTCAGAAAGCCTCTTTCCTGGGTCTTTCCTCGCAAGTCTCAGGAGAAAGTTCCAGCAAATGGGGAAGAGTAGTGGTTCAACCTGGCATTAAACATGTCACCTATGCCACTAGTGCTTTTAAATCACCTTTCATGAAAGAAAATGTCATGCTGCTCTGAACTGTTTATTTCAAAATCAATCGTCCTATTTTTTTATAATCAACTATAATTCCTGACACCATATTGCTACCTTTGTAGGAAAAAAGGCAACAGAAGAGAGAAAGAGACGGGGCGAGCAGACACCAAGGTGTAGTGAAAGGAGGAAAATGTGAATTTTATCTAATAAACCATGTCAGACACTGTTCTTTAAAAAGCGTCCCCAATCTCAGAGTCACAGCTGGTATGCCCAACCCCTGGGGTGTCCATAAATGAATAGAAAAATATAAGCAGGAAAATAAAATGCACCTTTACAATGTATCAACAGAAGAATACTCTTTCATCCTTCTTTTCCAGGCATCTGGAGAAGGAAGACTGAACAGCCTACATGTTCAGTTAAATCTTAGTAAAGTCTTAAAAAGTTAAGTTAGAATCTTTGGATAAAATGCGGATTAAAAGTCAAGAGAAGAAACCACAGGAAACCTAGAAACAACAAGGTGGAAGCAGATTTAACTAAGAATTTCCTTTCCTCACTCTCTTTCAGTCACACCCATAATATAATTATAGCCTAGCATTTGCATTTAATTATACACTGTTGAGAAACATTCAGAATTTTATAGCAAAGCTGAACCAAAAAGCTTTATTGCCAATAGGTTTTGTAGTTCTATTGTGGGGAATTAATTTCAGAACAGGCAAATACAAATCTTAACTAAACGAAGTGAAATGAAGATGTTTATGATCATGCCAAACAGACGTATTTGCACCCCAAGAAAGGTACAAACAAAAAATGTTACAAATGCTTGGGCAAATAGTAAGCTCTGTGTACGTGTTAGGCATTTTCGTCATCACCATATTTATAAAAAAATGAAAAAATGACTCAAGAATCTTTTTTTTTTAACTTCATGCCAATAAAATAAAATCTACAGAAAGGTTAGTGTAAGGCCTTCAAGCTGCCTTTTAAAAGAAAACCCACAGCGTTCAGTGGAACCATATACACCTCCTTTGGTGTTATTTCACTTCCTTTCTTTCTGTCCTAAACTCCAGAGGTGTTAAAAGAGGGTAAGGTTCTTCCTCAGGGTAGAACTTGTGGTACCAACCACAGGAATTTCACATGACTTTAGTGCATAAGTAATTGCTATCATGAAAATTCCTGATTTTTCAAAAATAAATGATGCATAAAAGGCACATAAAAGTTCAGTTAATAAGTCCCAACGTGCTCAAGAACATATCTTAGCTCAGCCAATGGAACTAGTTTTTTATTCAGTAGAGACCTCTTAAACGCATTGCCTCAGTGCACAGTAAATCTATTCTTTTAGCAGGTTTATTCCTTTATCTGGTAGTCAATTAAGTGGCCTTTCATGAAATGTAGCAATGACATACATTTGTGGAGGGAGGTATATTCTTATAACTTGTCTGATTATCTTTGGGCTTTAGCATGCATTATTTATGAGTGTTATTTCTTGAACAGGTTTATGCCTTCATCAAGTAATCATGAACACATTTTAAGTATAAATATGAGTCGGTAGCAACTGGAAACCACCATGAGTTTAACAAGGTTCATTCTTGCACAAATATCTCATTCAATTTTGAGGGAATTGCATTTTGAGAATAAAATTTATTTTGTCATTTTCCCTTCTCACTTTCCAAATTGTAATACCTGTGCTACAAAGAAAAACAATCATCACTGTTGCATGCATTTGACTAAATATTTCTAGCTATAGAAATGCCATCAGCTTATTTCATACATCTAAGATGAACTGAGAAAAAGCTTTTAGAATGCAACAGCATCTATGATAATTCCTCAACCTTAAAGGAACTTCACAGAATAAATGTCAGAAAATGTATTGATATATGTATAGACGGCAGAATGTAATCAGATTTTAAATGTATTGGATGTTAGAGTTGCTTGCTTTTTAAATGTATTGGATGTTGTTTTGTTGCTTGCTTTTGTTAAAAATTTGATCTGATTGATAAATCACTTTTTCTTTGTTGCAAAATAAAGAAAATTAAAAGTTATCATTCCATGGACAAAGTTTGCGTTTTTAATTAAATTTTTCCATTTAGTTTACATGCAAAACAATTTAAATACTAAATACATCAAAAATTATAATTTTTCTACTTAATCTCATTAAACTGGCATTTTAGGCCAACAGCCTTCATTTAATTAAATGTTTTTTGAATTATTTTTATTTTGAAAATAATTGAAGTCACATGTGGTTGAATAGAATTATAGCCCAACGCTTCTATCATCTTGGGTAGGCACTGTGTCCAATCTGCAGATAAATTAGCTATTCTTAAATTAAGGAATATTATGAACCAGTAATGGCATGACATTCTTTTTTATGACTATAACTCAGGTTATAATGTGACAAGAAAAAAATGTAATGTTTCCAAAATGACAGTATTTTAGATTTGTGTTGCCTGAGGTAGTTAGCTGAACAATAAACTATAATTTGATTGATGGAAAATTGAAGTGGTTCATCTAATCTGCCAGTCTAGCCTACCACAGCTTTGGTTTTGCATGTATGATGATGTATCACGGTTTGAGAGATAATGTTATTTGCATTAGACAGGAGACTTTTTTTCTCCCAGAAGAAAGAAAGACTTTATTACACAGAAATAATCAAAATATACTATGGATTACCCCTGTATACATATGAAATTAAATTGTTGAAGTGTAAATTTGTAGGTCCAAAGATAGAAGACTGATATAAATAAAGCCTCAGAACACAGTTATTGGTTGGTGGTAAATTAGCCATACACTGATTGTAGAATTATTAAGACTCAAGTAGAATGACATCTGTACCTAGAGAAGCAATCAGACTACAGCTATTCTAGCTTTATTTTTTAAAAAATGCTGCCTTGATCAGGTGAAATTTTTACAAAATTCAATTATATTAACACTCCTAAACTCTAGAGGGAAAAAATTTATTTAAAAAAATAATAAAAGAGTAGTATATAATAATAAAAGACACCAATAAATTCCTTAAGTATATGCAAATTCAAATAACAAATTGGTAATCACAGAACATGAGGCTATTCATAATTAACTGTTGAATATTGATGATTTTTCCAATTTAACCATGGCAAATTGAAATTAAGATTCCTGAGTTAATTTCAGAGCATAATTTTGAATAGGATAGTTCTATTTGATCTTCTGCTATTAACAGACAATAAAACAATGTTTTTGAATTTTGCATATAATTTAAATAATAAAAAGAAGTGTCTAACTATTCCTGTCTTTAAATTACTATAAAAAGTTAAATGTACGAAGAGGTTTCAAAGTTGCTGAAAATTTTACTAAGAACATCTAGAAATGCTAAGCAATGATTTCAGATTATTCCAGATAGAAGTGTATCTGTAATCAGAGAACAATTACTTTAGATGAAAAATTATTGAGGGAATGGGATATGTTGTCCATCATTTTCTTTGCCATTCAAGATTCAAGATGATCATTGGAAAGGAAACTACTGAACATTTGAGGAGCCTTATATCATTTCTGGACTATATTATATTTCCAAAGTATCATATCCATGAAAGCATTTTTTCATCAATTAAAGATTTTAATGTTCATTAACATTTACAAAGTCATAAGTAGCCAGTTTCTTGTAAAGTGAGTGCTCATTTAACATGGGTGGTAGTGTGGACTGCTATTACCTTTTTGGAATGTAATTTGAAACTCTAACTATCATGTCTTGAGTGCTTACAATATTTCAGAAAGTCTACTATCCATATATTGACTCAGATATAAACTTTCTCAATTTTTATCAAGAGCCATAAAAATGTTCATAACTTCTCACTCATTAATTCAGATTTTGAGGCAGATCTTAAGAAATTTTAAAATAATGTTATATACTTATATAGTTATTGCAACTCTACTTACACAGGAAAAATTGAGGATAAAAATAATGTTCAAAACTTAATTATGATGCTCACTTCGGCAGCACATATACTAAAATTGGAATGATACAGAGAAGATTAGCATGGCCCCTGAGCAAGGATGACACGCAAATTCGTGAAGTGTTCCATATTTGTGATGGCTTCACATCAGAATTCTACCAAACCTTTTTTTTTTTTTTTTTGCAGTTTTTGTCCGGGGCCAGGTTTTGAACCCACCACCTCCAGTATATGTAGCCAGCACCCAACTCCTTTGAGCCACAGGAGCCACCTTTAAAGAGGTACTAGTACCTATATTATTCAACCTTTCCAAAATATATAAAAAGAAGGAATACTATCCAACACATTCTATGAAGCAAACATCACCTTGATCCCTAAACCAGGAAAAGACCCAACAAGAAAAGAAAATTATAGACCAGCATCACTAATGAATATTGATTCAAAAATATTCAACAAAATCCTAGCAAACAGAATCCAGCAACACATCAGACAAATTATATACCATGACCAAAGGGTTTTATCCAGGGTCTCAAGGCTGGTTCAATATACATAAATCTATAAATATAATTTGACACATAAATAAATTAAAAAGCAAAGACAATATGATCCTCTTAATTAATGCAGAAAAAGCTTTTGATAAAATTCAGCATCCTTTCATGATAAGAACACTTAAGAAAATGGGTATAGAAGGAACATTTCTTAAACTAATAGAGGCCAGCTACAGCAAACCCACACCCAATATCGTATTGAATGGGGTTAAATTGAAATCATTTCCACTCAGATCAGGAACCAGGCAAGGTTGCCCATTATCTCTACTGCTCTTTAACATTGTAATGGAAGTTTTAGCCATTGCAATTAGGGAAGGAAAGGTGATCAAGGGTATCCACATAGGGTCAGAAGAGATCAAACTTTCACTCTTCGCTGATGATATGAATGTATATCTGGAAAATACCAGGGATTCTACCACAAAACTCTTAGAAGTGATCAAGGAATACAGTAGTGTATCAGGTTACAAAATCAACACTCATAAATCTGTAGCCTTTATATATACAAATAGTAGGCAAGCTGAAAAAACAGTCAAGGACTCTACTTCATTTATAGCAGTGCCAAAGAAGATGAAATATTTGGGAGTTTACCTGACAAAGGATGTAAAACATCTCTATAAAGAGAACTATTATAATTGCTAAGTCATGGAAAAAGCCCAAGTGTCCATCGACCCATGAATGGATTAATAAATTGTGGTATATGTACACCACGGAATATTATGCACCCTTAAAGAAAGATGGAGACTTTTCCACTTTCATGTTTACATGGATGGAATTGGCAAATATTCTCCTTAGCAAAGTAGCCCAAGAATGGAAGAAAAAGTATCTAATGTACTCAGCCCTACTATGAAACTAATTTATAACTTTCATATAAAAGCTATAACCCAATTACAGCACAAGAATTGGGGAAAGGGGCAAGGGAGAGGAGGGGGTGGAGAATGGGTTAAGGGAGAGTAATGAGTAATTGATGGGTCCACATTTATGGTGCATCTTAGAAGGGTACAGGTGAAACCTACTAAATGTAAAATATACATGTCTGTACACAGTAACTAAGAAAATGCCATGAATGCTATTTCAACCAGTTTGATGAAAATATTTCAAATTGTATATAAAACCAACACATTGTACCCCATGATTGCATTTATGTATACAACCATGATTTACTAAAAAAAAAAAAAGATTAAAAAAACTTAATTATGTTATAGCCTTTAATGATAAGTTATAATTATGCAGCCATTGAAAATTATTTTATGTAGAATATTTTATAACACAAAAGGTGTTTATAGTTCATTAAATTAGAAAAATAAGAAATAAAATTATATTCATTACATGTAATACATATATTCTATTAATATATTGATATATGCATTAATAAAAAAGTAGCATTAAAGTCTAAGAAAATGATTGATGAAAATATGTAATTTTCTTCTCCATCTTTACACTTTTCTATGTTTCCATATCTATTTATTTTATTCTGAGACGGGATCTTGCTCTGTCACTCTGGCCAGCACAATGACTGTCATTCAGGGAAAAAGAAAGTTTTGCCTGGGGCAATGGTGTTTTATTATGAAAACAAAATAAAAATCCTAAACAATCTCAACACATACATCAATAAAAAATTGATATAAAAAGTTGAAAATTAGTAATACAGAAAGTAATGTGAAAACTTGAAAAGTACTTCATAAGGGTAAAGTATTTTCTAGTTGGGCTTAACTGTAATTTAAAGGTAAACATAAATAGAAAAACAAAATTTATTGACTGCTATTCATTAATTCCACTTTTTAAATTCAATCATCAATATTAATTATAACAATAAGAACAATAACACTAAGATTTTCATGAATCCACTGCAGGGTGTTGCTCAGGAGGACACCCACCACGTAACACGTATGCTACAGCATGGCAGTGTGAGTTGCCTGTGTATCATGTGCCCCCCTCAAGTCAAGAGACATGTGAATTATGTATGCTTCACAAAGCCCCACTCTCAAAACTAGCATGAGTTAAATACAAGTCACATGGCAATTAATGTGTTAGCATCTTCATAGATGTTCTACTATATATTACATAAGCTTTCTGAGCTTCAATTTCCTCATACATAAAGTTGTTTGTCAATAACCTTATATAAAAGCTTTAAAGAGGATAGACTCACAAATGTTAACCTTAAAGTGAACAAAGGTCCTAAGAAGAGTTTCAACAACCACATAATGTTTAAGGTGTCCTGGAGGAGGAAGTGGCTATATATTTACAAAAGAACCTCCATGTTCACCTCCCGAGGGACTGTAACAAACTGGTGAATATCCAGGGTGGCCAACGTAAGGAATGAGGCCTACTGTACTGATCCATCCACGTGGTCCATGTCTGGTCTATGAAAATTAGGTCAACTTAAGAATGTGGTCAATGTAGGGATGCGGACAACTATGGAGGCTCTACTGGTATCTGGCTTCTGCAAGATGAGCTGACTGTGTATATATGACTCCAAGCAGAGGGTACAGAGTGACAAATGATAAGAAAAAAGCAGAATAATATAGTCTGCATCTTAGCACTAGGCTCTTAGTATAGTGGAGTAGTAGATGTAAAAAAGATACACAGTGGGCAGAGTATACGCTTGACAATAGGACATAAGTGAAATGCCCTAACTTTGAGATATCCTAAAATTGGGAGATTTCCCTGAAATTCAGAGATCACTACCTTCAGCATCAGTTTCAATTAGTTTAGTTTATAAATTAATTTACTTGTGTTATCCTGAAAAATTTTGTTTTACTTTTTCCCCCAAGAAAGACAAGTTTTGACATACGGCACTGAAACACAGGGTTCTAGGGACCATGGCAGACACTATCATAATGAAACACGGGGTTCTAGAGACCATGTCAGACACTATCATAAGAGTTCACCATCAATTTGATCTTAGCAGCACTCGCCGTGGGACAAACAAGCACAGTTTACTTAATTTGATTATCATTTTCTACAGTACCTCCACCCTCACTTCTTCTGCTGATTGCTCTGCCCCTACCTGTACACCTCCAAACTGTCAGGATAATAATTTAGGAATAGCAGGTGTGTTCAATCTTCCTACTTTAACATCTTATGACGACTTGTACAGACTGCATGCAAAATCACGGGCCTGAACCTTCGCTGCTCTGCTGTCACATGAGTAAACAGCAATTTCTTGTCACATATAGCTATGAAAATTAAGAAGACCTCATTTCTTAAGGAAAAAAATAATATGGACTTTCACAAAATGAGAAAGCCAGTAAGCTGTTATTAAAAGCTATTGTCTTGGAAGCCCACCTGTTAGTCATAGAAGGAAGGAAGGAAGATTTAGAGAAAGCATTTTTGGAGCCAAATAAGCTGAGCATTTTGAAACAGGTTGAATTAAAGAAGAACAGGATTGTAAAAAACATCCACCCAGTTCTTATTCTTCCATCAGGCTTCCATTGTACATTCCTATCTTTCTGTTAGAAGCCATCACAAACTATGTAAACTTGTGAACATTCAATTTTTAAAGAGCATATACGTCTTTCTTTGGCATCACATAAAAATCATTTATGTGCACTTTTGTATACTTCAAAATGCATGTAGAGTCTCGCCATCACACGAGGAAATCAGTGGACGGTGTCAGTTTGCTTTTGGCACAGATACTTAGATAAAGAATCACACCAGTGATTCTAATCTTTTAAGTACAGTGACTAAGTTAACATCTGGCATCTTTACAGGGCAGGAATTGAAAGTTGCTGAGTTAAAGAAGGCCTCCTATTATTCAGCACAAAATAAGACTGACACGATAACATTTGGATAAGCAATATTTTTGTTAATTTCAGAAAACTTGCTCTCCAAAGCAATTCAGGGTTTCTGTGTTTGTTGATATTACCTTTTAATGTGACAACCATGACACCATTTTCCAAAACAGATGGATTAATGTCATTAAAAAAAAAATTACTTCACCTAGACAGGTGTTTCCTGTATATGTTTGACATGAAATTAAACATAGCTCCAGATGTTCTGTTTGTAGCAAAGTCAGTTAATTTTATTAGAACATTTAATCACAGATCAACAGTGTACTAGAAGGGCAGCGAATGTGAAGCAGAGATTTAACAGAACTTCCTAATGAATTGTGAATTAGTTTATATAAGGCAGATCCAGAGAAGTACAATACTTCTTATGTGAATCCCATAAATGTATTGATTTGAGTTTGTTATTTTTCCCGAACTCTGATATTATTCATATTTAAGAGCTTCCCTAGAATTGTAAAGTTGTTTTGTGTATTTAAATCTGGCAATGCCATAATTATGTAGCTACTTAGGGTAAGTAGAATCATTTTTTTTTAAGTTGAACATTTGTGATACTTTGTAAACACTGCTCCTTAGGCATAAGCCAAGTTGCTATTCTTTCCTGTGTGCCGAGGCCCCTTAGGGTGTCACTGATATTCACAGCAATTGCTTAGCCTACCGTGCTCACAGTCAAGAGACTGCAACTCAGAGTTTTGTCATGCCAGGTTTAAACATCATTATACGCCTAGTTATTTTTCCTCTAAGATTAGCTATAGATTTCCCATTAATTATAACATCAAGTTGATTCATCATTAATAAAATAAATCTCAGTGAACTGTCACTGATTTCTTGACTAAAATGAAAACAAATGAAGAAAAACCAGTTCCTGTCTTTGTTATACTCTTATCAAATTTGTCATTGTAGAAGCATGGTCATTTCAGAGCCAGAGCAAAATATTCATAATTTTCTACTTTGAAATATTAGTGTGCCCATATGCACTAATAAAAACTTAAAGCCCTGCTATGATTGATGTTTTTTGTTGGCCCGTCACCTCATTGTATAGAAGTTTGTTTTAATGAGTTTCTCTAATGAATATTTTATATTGCTACTTGGATGAATGGCATATGGTAAATGCAAGGTAAATTACAGCTCTTTAAATAAATATTTTTCATAAATTATTTATTTTGTGATGCCTGTATTGGTAAGATGTCATGTCAGATAAAGATTGGAAAGTATTTACTGTAATACTTATTTGTAACTTGAAGAAGTAAAATTTTTTAATTATTAACAAGCTTCCAATATATCCATGAAATTTACAGCAAAATTAGCATAAACTCTATCACATTACAAATTTGTGTAGACAGCTTCCCTTCTATAATGCAAAAATAAGGTAATCTCTTACATTTGTAAAATTTTTTATGTGCTACTATGAAAATAGGCAGAAAAACTATTTCTGTAAGGATAAAAAAGGAAGAAAACTAAATGTAACCAAATCTGAATAAAATTTAATGTTGAATTCTATCATATTTTAAGCATAGAATATAATTATAATAACAGAATAACTATACCTTTAAAAATAATAGTTTTTATTTTCTTTGGGGATATAGTTGAGTGAATAGATATTTTTTCATCTGATAAATATTAATAGCTACTGTTTTTTATTGACTGCCTTTTATAAACATTATCTCATTAAATTCCCAAGATAAGCATAAAAATGTGGTAGTATTACTTCTAGTTCTACATAGAAGAAATTTAACCTTCACATAGCTAGGAAGTAATAAAGATTTGAACTCAAAACAGTTTGGCTCTACAATGCTTATGACTTTCCAGCTACATCAACAAGGTCCCCAAAGACAATCACCTACAAAAACATTTTATTTATAGGAAAAACAAATATTGCCTATTCTTTCAGTATCTTATTGATAATAGTAACATCTAACACTTAAAGAGTGATCACATTGTGCCAGGTACTAAGTGATTTAACCTATATGTATATGTCAACTTACTGACTCCTCACATTGATGTAATAGATTGATACCAGTTCTAGCCTGACCCCCACTGTACACATGATAAAATTGAGGCATAAATTGCTTAGGCAACTTGCCCAATGTTACTCAGCTTGTACATAGCAGAGTTAACATTCAAACGCAATCACTGGGCCAAAGTTTGTGCTCTTAATAATAAAACCGAGCATGTTACCCTGAAATATGTTCATGTGTCTGTCTCTCCCCTGAAATTTTAAGTTCCCAAAAGTTGTGAGTGGGTATTATTCATCTTTGCAAGTCTAACACCTATCACATTGTTTGGAAAAGAGCAGGTACACAATAAATATTTGTTTTACTGAACTGATTCACTGATGTCTACTGTTTACACATATATTCAAAATAGATTTTTTTTCAATGTTTGGATTCCAAAATAAGGGAAAATAAGCGAATGCTAACAGCTGTATACTGAAATGCAGCCATATAGGATTCTGCCCTTGCTATCTCAAAATTAAATAATAATAACCCAGATATATGGGTACAATAAATATTGGGGGCAAAAATATGATTTAACCAACTTGCAGTTTGGCTACACTCATTCTCCAGTTTATTTATGCACATGTGTTCATGCTGTGATTGCTCTGTGAGCATTTGTAATTCTACCTCAATTACCTGAAACACATTAGATTAGAAGATGTATGGACCCTTTTAACAAGGAAGACAAGACGTCATGTTTGGTCCCTTGGAATACTACGCATAACACTAGCATTTGGTAAGCATCTTAAATAATAAACTATAAAGCCATTTTCTTAGAATGGCCAGTAAGATGAAACATCATTATTAATACATTTTTTGCCCATGAAAAAGGACAATTTCATACGGTTGGCATAATAGGCAGGTTAGTGTCTACTTTTATACCATACCTGCATTACCAATTTAAGAATATGAGTTACTCATTATAAACTATGCAAGGTATAGTCTTCCTTTGGTGATTCAAAGAAATATGAAGATTTTATAGTAGCTTTAGAGATATCTTTATCAAAAATGTATTTTTTAAACTATTGAGAACATATAATTAAATATTTCCGATTTTACTAAAACACATTTATTTTATGCTACATATTTTTTATTTTTTAAGTTATTATGGGCACATATGGTTATACATATTTATGAGATATTTTGATACAGGCATACAATGTGTACGATCAAATCAAGGTGACTGGGATATCCATCATCTCCCAACATTCATCATTCCTTTGTGTTGGGAACATTACAAATCCACTTCTCTAGTTGTTTTGGAATACACCAGGTACATATTTTTTGTGTTAATACATAAACTACCTCCTACATAGTTAACATTTTACCATTTTTTCTCTGTAAGTTAATTCAGAGATCCAAAAATAAGCGCCGACAATCAAAAACATGTACTTTGGCAACAGGTTTTGGAACATATTGATTCCAAAATATCTAGATAAACAAAAAGAACTCATCCATATGTTGTTGTTTTTTTCCATTTCGATTCTGACAGATGGCATGCTAGAGAAGAAATACAAACAATTGCCTTACATCAGAAGAGTTCTTATATCTTAATTCCAGCTACCAATATGAATGCAAAACATTATTTATTTCGACTTAAAGTAAAAATGTGAGAAAAATACAACAGATTGTAATTGATTATGAAATGAGGAGAAAAGGAGCACAGTAGAGGTTGCAGCCCTTTAAAATACCTATTTTCCCTCCATGCTCAGGGGAAATCACGTCAACTGTTGTGTGTCGGACTCAAGGTACAGCTAGGTAAGCCAGTCGGGTCTGAACAGCTTCAATGAGACAGTGCTTTGACTTCTTAAAAGATAACTTTGCAAACTATTTCAGGCTTCACTATAATATTTTACTAGAATTTTTTATTTTTTTATATTTCTTTATTTAATGTAATTTTTTTATTGTTGCCCCCAGGATTACATACCGGAAGAAAATGCACATAAATATAAGGATTAGCAAAGAAATCTGTATTGTATATTACACAAACTGTGCTGGAGAGGTGGGACATTTTCCATGTGACTTTGGGATATTTAAAAAAGATTATTTCTGATAATTAAGTTGAAAGTGTTGGGACCCATTGAACATAAATAGTTAAAAATGAATCCCAAAAGTAGCAGCTGGGAAACCAAATACACATTATGTGTGTATGGAAGCACGCAGCGGGGCAGAGGTAAGGAGACAGGGCCGACGCCTCTCACACTCACAGCCTGGTCATTCTCCATCACAGTCAGCCCTTCCTCTAGCACCACAGTTGAAACCTAAGTGCCAGCAAACCACACAGGACAGAGGTGGCAGTTGTGCTCAGTGGATATGGGGAGGGACACTGTCTCGTCTGCAGTTTACAGCACAGCCTCTACCTAAAGCATCATCAGATTCCAAGTCTATTGTAGAGTTTCATGTAGGGGAGGCAGGAATTTGGGGCATACAGGAAAAAAACCATAGGCATAAATATATGTGTAACTTTATGAATGAATATATTACTGCCAAGTGCACAAAGGTCCAAATTTTAGAAACTGAAAAGTGTGGTTTATCTTGTAAAAACATAGACGCGATAGAGCAAAGTAAGTGCTTAAGTAAATACACTAAATACCAAATATTATAAAACTGATTTTGTCAAAGTCATCCATACTTAGCAAAAAAAAAATGATTATTTCTCCAAATTCCTGGAGTAATACTATAGAATTAATGCATATATTTGTGCATATATATATATAACTGCTCAGAAAATTTATGTCCTATTTTGTTGAAAATCACTACACAATAAAAGAAACTATTTTATAAATTTAAAAATCCTACCTTGAGATGTTTTATATATTTTAAAAGCAGCTATGGACAAACAGGTGGTAAACCTTAGGGAAGGGAAGAGGTGGAAAAGGATATAAATCAAAGTACTTGCACAATCACTGTCTTCAGAACTTCTAAATTATGGTGGTAACTCAATTGTTGGGAGGAAGGGTGATATCTAGATCACCCAGGAGCACTTCTCGGATTATAGGTATGCTGTCATTGTTTGATTTTGCCCACATCATTTCCCTAGGAAACTATTGTTAATAAAAACTTGTCACAAATCACCAGGTGTTTGGGTGGGCTGCAGGGAAAAGGGTGGTGTTTATTCAGAAACCCTCACAGATCAGACTGCAATTCTAAAGACTATGGTTTGCAAATAATGGCCACCTTAAAACTAGACTCAAAGAGTTTCTTAACCTTGACACTACTTACATTTTAGACTAAACCATTATTATTTTTTTTTTTTGGAGTGGGGCTGTCCTATGTATTAGATGATATTTAGCAGTATGCTAGTCTTCTACCCTCTGGACGCCAGTATCCTCCTCTTCCCCTGTCTCATATAGTCAAGCCAATCGAAATGTCTCCAGACGTCATCAATATTCTTCGTAGGATGGGGGTGGTCAGGTAGGGATCACCATCTGTTGAGAACCTCTGGGCTAAATGTGAATGGGCTATAAACAGGGAGAAAAGTGTTGATTTGAATCAAGCAGGAGACATCTAAATATAATACATATTTATCACAATTATAGGGCAAGATAACAATTGGGATGTCAGATTCAAGAATAAAGGCCTTCTTATTATAACTCACCAGTAACGGTGTATTTTGTCAGTATCAGACAAACATTACCCTTGCGCAAGCGCAATGCTGTTACCGTCGGCTCTAACTTTGAGATAAGTTTCCAGGATACAGTTTTCTTGTTCAGGAGAGAGGAATACCAGATTTTCCCTAAAGGGTACACTTTTTACCAAATAAAAAGCAAAATTTTTCAAAGTCTTTTTCCAAAAACATACACATTGTAAAGATGTATAAAATATTTTGTGTGGAAACATAATCCCTTATTGAAAACAAACTTGCCAGAGTAAGACAGTGGAGAACAGTAAGTTTTGATGGACCTAGTTTGGTATAATTGTCCATCACACAGTGCTCCTGAATCCTTTGCATAATTTCCTCACATTTATTATTACAAAAATCAGTGGAGGTATGAATAATTTATAAAAGTAAAACTACATCTAGAAAATACAGAAATAGAACAATGCACAACTTCACTAGAAATTAATAAAATGAAACATAAACACCGCTAAGGTCTTGGTGCCTGTAGCCCAAGTGACTAAAGCTCCAGCCACATACACTAGAGCTGGCAGGTTCAAATCCAGCCAGGGCCTGCCAAACAACAATGACAGCTACAACCAGAAAGTAGCTGGGCGTTGTGGCGGGTGCCTGTAGTAGGGAGGCTGAGGCAAGAAAATTGCTTAAGCCCAGGGAGTTGGAGGTTGCTGTGAGCTGTGACACCATAGTACTCTACCCAGGGCAAAAATCTGAGGCTCTGTCTCAAAAAAAAAAAAAAACCTACTAAGATCTAATTTTCTAGAGTGTTAGATTAGAAAAATGCTGTATGTCACTGAAGCTAAGGTACCATCGGTAAAATATAGTCATGATTTTATATTCCATGGAGAAAATAAAAATTCTACCAATTAAACTATTGCACATCATTGATTATAAGACATTCAAATTTCAGAGCTGTTAAAAGCGGAGAAAAATTGCATCTAGGAATCAATGCAATGTGTACTTATCAAATTGACATAGCTCGGTATGGTGAAGGACATAGGAGAGAGACATCTCCTACAACACTGGTGGCACCGTAAACTGGAATAGGTTTTTGGAAAGAAAGTTGATATTCCCTATGAACCAGCTATCACACATCCAGAAATCAATAAGTATATAAAGATGTCAGAAATTTTTTAAATGAAGCATTATATAAAATGGTTTTTAAAAACTAGAAATAATGTCAACGTCCTTCAGTGGATGAGAGGATACATAAATTTTAGCTTACACTGGAATTCTAAGAATTAATTAAAAAATAAGGAGGTTCCCTATATTACTTTGAGGAGATGTTAATAATGTTAAATATAAGCAAAGTATAGAATAAAGACATCACCAACTTGCAATTTTTTCTGTAAGCATGATTTTTAAAACCATGTACTTTTAACAGTTATTACTTTTAAAAGATTGAAGGAGAGACTTACACTTTTTACTATGTAGGTTTCTCCATTTAAAAGTGGGTTAACAATTTTATAACAATCAATACAGAGAGAGTCAAGTGCAACAGGAAGGAGAGAAGAGGGAGTATAGTGCTACCATTTGACCGAGTAGGATAATATCCATTTTCCACACGTGTGTGTGTGTGTGTACTACACTGTACGTATATGTGCGTGTGTGCACACATATGTAGGTATGTACAATTTGTGTAATAGTAGGGCCCCTCTTGAAGATACTCAAGTGTCCAGTAATAGCCCTGATCATTGAGTTGGAAAAATAAGAGGACAAAAAAAAAGCAGTAAAAATGAGATTCTTTGTATATGCTCGTATTTTAAAAATACTTTTTACTGTTTAGATGCATTACCTATTCAAAAACTAAGCAAACAAAAAATGTGAACTATGGTGCATTTGGTTTTCAAATGTATTTACTTACCAGCTTGCATTCAGATAAGTCTAGTTATGTAAATACAGCTGAGTCTCCCTTCATGCTGCTGGGTAAAAGCATGGGAGTTATCAGCAGTACTGGCAAGAGCAGTGTGCAATGCCTGGGCTCTAGGATGGAATCGTGGAACATTTCCCAGTTGTGTGGCCATGAGCTAGTCATCTCCTATATGCCAGATACTGCTTTAAATATTTCACATATACTAATGTGCTTAGTCCCTGTAACAACAGATAGGCTGGTTCTTACTGTCATTTTAAAGATAACAAAATAGAGGCACAACCAGAAATCAGAATATTCCATCCCATATTATAAAAATGTTGGCAATGTGAGATGAGGAAAGCCAAGTCCTATTTCCTAGGATGGCTCTTGGTCTTGGGAGACTATGCCTCATTTCACCCTCTACAGGAGAAATTCTGAGCCTTGGTGTGCGGTAGGAACTCAGCAAGTGTTGAATGAGTCTGATTCACTTTGAAGCCAAAGGAAAGTTTAAGCTTTGAGAGAGTGGCCAATACCTGCATAGCTAGGCTTACTTTAGATTAGCTAGGCCTTAGATTAGTTGTCAAGAATCATCTCAGCACCCATTTTTTAAGTGAGCATAGATGACCTCATCTGTATGTAGGTTACTCTAAAGATTTCTGGGCCTAGCCAAAGCCATGGGGATGTGGGAAGGTAGAAAAGTTCAATTGCAATTCAAGCCCCTGATTGTACTGCTTTAAGCCTTTCACTTGGATTATTGCAAGTAAAGATCACTTGCATTTATTCAGCAACTTCATAAATCTCCCAATAATCCTCCAAGATAAAATTTGTTGTTCACATATAATTGGCCATAAAATTAAAGCTCTGAGAGGTTAAGTAATTCTCCTACATAAGTAATAAGACTCAGTACTATGATTCAAACCTTTGTTCACCTAGCTCCAAAGCCAGTGTTCCTGTGCTAAACCATGTGACCCAAGAGTGCTAATCCAACTTCTAACATCTTTAATGTGGTTCCCAAATTATAGCTAGATCAAGTTATATGTAGGTCACCTAAGGCCTATATTAATACAGACTGTTAGTCTCATCTCAAATTTGCTGACTCAATCTTCCTGGGAGAGAGTCCCACAATCACTGTTTACAACAAGCTAAGCTTCTCAGGCATAAACTATTAAAACAGCTAAAACATCAAGAAAAATATTATCCTTTTCTCATGGTTTATAAACATTAATGACATATACATGCAACATTTTATATACACACATAAAATTATAACTACCATATGTTATATTTACCTAAGTATATGCTTTGCCATAATTATAATTAAGGTACAGAACAAATACACTTAATTACATTTTTTAAACCAGGAGTTTAGAACTTTTACATTCTATATTTTTCAGTCAATCAAAATATTATTTTAAAATACAATATGTTAGGATAGCAGAATTAACATTTTTTTTTTGCAGAATTAACATTTTCTTTTTGCAGAATTAACATTTTAAGTGGAAACATGCGTCTTTTCATTTTGTTCTTTCAGTGTCCTAATGACGGAACAAGAAACACAGAGGTAAGTTAACATGCATCGAGAGCTTCGTCATTTGACCATCTTCATTTTTATCATTCAATTAAAATACAATCAATAAATCGCACAAACAATACTTTTCAAAATAATCGGTAATACGTTGAAATGCATACTATGCTTTGACAAACTCTAAATTCCCCTTTTAGAAGGAAATTTGATATGCCTTGCTGAGTACTTCACACTCATCTCTGCAAAGCTTTATATCAGTTATAAAACAGCTCTCACATCTATAGCTGAGCTCTGTCTGTATCAAACTGAACGTATCACTGAAAATTAGATAATTGCACAGAGTGGCTTTAAATTGTGCATTTAAAAAAGAAAACCTGTTTTTTTAAGAGTATTTTGAGTCCAACAGCTCCCTTTAATGCCTCTGGACAGTATTTTCAGGACTCATTTGTTTGAGGGGTTTTTAATCTGAGGACATTGAAAAGTTACACCCGCTGTGCTGCCATCAATCACGCCAGGAGGAAAAATAGTGGCATGATTTGTTATCTGTTATTCCCCTTGCTGTGGTGACTGTCTCCCAGTGCCAGCTCTGTCCTTAAGGCCATCACTTGTAGGGACCACTGTCTGTCAAAACCACAGCCAACTTTGAGGGCTGCCTTTGTTGGAGCAGACAAATGAGTATGACCTTTAACAATAAAATAGGCACCTACTGAGAAAGATGAAACAGCAGCTGAAATTAAGAACACCATATAGCCATTTCAAACACTTGAGAAAAGTTGGAAGTGGAACTAAAACTTAATTATGAGAGTAAATGTGGGTAGACGTTGTCAATAATGAAACAGACGTGGTCAGAAGTATCGATTCGCCGTCTGGACTAAAACTTCATCCAGGAATCATCCTACGTTTCATTAATAATGAATGGTATTGACCGGATTTATTTAAAAGGGGAGGGGATTAAATTATAGTAGCTTAAGTTTTATCCAATGGTGATTTTTTTTTCAGTAGACACAGAGATATACAATTTGTTTATGAATATTCTAGAAGGGCAAAAAAAAATAAGCATACTACACCTTTGATTTATATTAATAGCTACTTCAAACGATTTGCAGCAAAGTGCTTCTGCCTGGGTAAATATTGGCTGTGAACCGGCCATTGATATTTCGTAGTGTTTCAAAGCTTAGTGTAAGCATTCCAGGCATTGCGTTGTGAAGACCGCAGCACAGTTTGTGGTTTGAAAGGTTCTTGTAACCCAGCCTGGCAAGTGGTCAGTGGAGACTACATTTTACAGAGAACACAAGTCAATCTTATTGAACACTTTTCAAGTCATATAATATTCTGCCTGTGACAATAATGAAATTAGTCTATGGATTTTTTAAAGAATATTGAAATGTCATTTAAATATTTGATGAAATATAGTACTTTATAAATGTGCATATTTGTGTGGTTTTTAGAAGAATAATTCAATTGATTTTTAATGGAGAAATCACTGAGAACAATTTCAAAAAATTCTTCTTATTCGAAATTAGTTATAAATGTAAATTTGGCAATGCACTATCCCTGTTCCAGATAGTTAAAGCTTTACTGGATTTTCCTCCTACAGTTCTAACGGCTCTTATGCGGTCAATGTTCTGGTTATTCATCTGTATTTCCAATTCTTCTGTTAAATCATGGTGGAGGTAGGAGGGAAAGTCATTGAATTTCACCTTCCCCTTGAGATTCTTTGGTGGATGAAATATGAGTGGAAGTGATGTGTCTGTCAGATGAGTGCACTGACTTACCCATGCGATACTCCACGCTTTCTCTTTCTTTTCCATGGGGGTAAAGGAGGAAACATTATGCTGAAACTTGGGGAAATTTGGATCACTACAAATGAAACATATATGCTTGTAGGGTCTTCTGTGAAGGAGAAGTGAACAAATGTTTGTTCAAATTCATTGAGATTTTAGAGTTGTTACTCTAGCATGCATTGACTTGCTCATCTTGACTATTACATTTGAGTAAGTTTTAAAAAAAAAAATCTAAATTACCGAAACACAATACTATCATGACATCTCCTGTATGATCTCTTTGTGTGTGTATATACTACCATGTATGATTGCATTAGCATGAGATACTTTAGATACTATGTATACCTTTTCTACATTCTCTGAACACCATGTCCCTAGGGTTGTTTATGTGTATAACATGGGTTGGTTTGCCCCATAACTCTTCTAACCCAAAACACAATTGCAATACTTTTCAAAAAAAAAGAAAGGATCTAAGGTCTGGGTTCTAATCCTAGAATTTGCTACACCAGTAATAAGTCCAGGGCTCACAATATAACCTCTAGTACAGAGGTGTACATCATCAAAAGTCCATAGAATTTTTTTATAATCAAAAGCCTATACCAATGTAAAGGCCTAAGTTTTTAATAGGTTTGGAGTTTCAATTGTAACCCCATTCTGAAGTGGTTATCCTTTCAGGGTAGGGTTATAAATCTTTGACAAAGCACAGCAGGGAACACGTGGATTGCCCTCACCTACATTGTACCTAGCTCGGGATGGATAAATACAGGCTCATTCTCTAATGTTCCCGACTGCCTCTATGAACACTAAATTTTAAGAGAGAAAAACATGAATCCTGTATTTCAAGAGTGGTGGAACTAAGCCATTGTTAACTCCCCTTAAAAAGGATATTCAGTGGCTAGTTCAGATTGCCCCTGAGACACCTAAAGCTGCATTAAGTACTTGTGAAAGTAGAAATCCACTGGGAACCCAATTCCACTGTTTAAACCTCAGCATGAATAGCAGAGTTCCTAGCAGGGTGCACCTTTACATGTCTTTATAAGCAGATTCAAAACTTACTGTATGCAGTCACACTATTACTGTTAACCTGCAGTTGACCATAGTTTTCAATGAAATAAGCAGTCCAAATATCAAAAATTACATAACTACTATAAAATTAGAGGGAAAAAGCTGATGAGCATTTGAGAATAATGAATTTGAACATTACACATACCCTACCATTCAGATAATGGAATATGAAAGATTATAAAGATTATATAAAGATTAATGGAATATGAAATCTCTAGGTTCCTGTCTTCCTACCAAATAACTCATGGTTTGAATTCTTAAAATTAGTTTTTAAATATGTTGATGTTTCTTTTGATTATATCATTTCTATTTTTAATAAATACTTTTCTCCAATAAGTACTTCATAAAGGTACTATGTGGCAGCTTTATATACAATGTATAAAGGACCATTTACATTTTATGGTAACATAAAGTAGTACAGAATGTACTGTGTATGTGATATGTAAAACTTGGCAACATACAATTTTATATTAATATTATAAAGAGCAACATATTTAGTATGCCTAAAGGTAACCAAACTTTCACTATTTGAATTATTTCCCCTGACAAGTAAAAAGAATCAAGCATCAATTCTAAGTGTTTTGCTTGTTCTCCATATTTCAAGCTTGTATTAATATTCGCACAATCTACCAACTATTTTACCAGTAACTACTGAGAAATCTGCATTTCATTCAATATTGCTTAGCAAATGTGTTTCCTGCTTTAAAGTCAGTTCTAAACACAGTATCTTGATTGCTATTTGACAGTAGAAGGTCAAGCAAGAGATATTTTAGATCCTATTAAAATTTTTCAGGTCAAGCACAGGTGACAAAAAAAATAACCACTACCGGATCTTTATTGTATATGATGGGACCACAAATAAACTTGGCAGCCCTACTCCTAACTTGACTGAAAGCTGAAGACTGAGCTTATCTATTGATTTTCACATGCAAGCTAAGAGGTAAAATAACCCCAGCTCATTAAAGGTGCCAGTGTGGGGGATGATTTGTCACCTTTTATCTTCTGAAAATAAAATTAGCTGAATCTTAGGCATAGGATAGGATTGTTAATGGGAGGACAGCGTAACGGGAAGCGCCCACTGCCTGGGCTCCATTTTCTTATGTATTCAAGGATCTGTGTGCTGATTCTTGTACTTCGCCATTCCCAGTCTGAAAACAGAGATGGGCTTCTCCTCAATGCCTTTCACGGGATGCCTTGTTTGTTAATAGTCACACCACTTTCAAAGTGTGGCAAATGACTTCTAAATTTGTTGTTTGTAAAAAAACAACAAAACAAAAAAAAACTAAAACCATTCTTTTGAAAAAGGATCTGGAAGAATTCTGTGAACGAATATATTTTTTAGCCTGTGTCTGAGAGAGAAATGCTAAAATATAAATCTTGCCCTATAAATCCTGCCCTTTAAGGAAATAAGTTTTTCTCCTTTTTTTAATGTACTGTCAAACAAATGAAGAAAACCCCTCCGTTCATGCAAAAATACAGAATTGAGACCATTTTCTCAAAAACGTCATATTCAAAGAATGCTTACCCTCTCCCTAAAGTGTTTCTATGCTTTTTTTTCTTTCTTTTCTTTCTTTTTTTGAGTACATTTGTTACTGTCTTCATTGCCCAGAAGATTCTTTTGTAAGTTATGCTTGTTATGTCACCCACTTCAAAGAGAAAGGATGGCCAATTGTTAGATGCAATTGTAGTCTTTGAAATAATATTTGAATTAAAGAATGAGATCACCTAGTAAAATAGGAGCTCCGGTCACAAATTACTTTGAGTTATTAAAGACATCTCAAAGTTAAAAATTGACATTTATGTCTTTAAGTCACAGATTATCCTCTTTAGGAAATACATAGTGTATATGTGTGTATGTGTGCATATATATACCACAACGGCAGCATCACAGGAAGAAGAGGATTTCAATAATGGCAATTTTGTTTTTCTGTCCAGGATTTGAACACTTCTTTAGTAAATTATTTACCTTTGTAACCTCAAAATTGGCACTTCTCTTCCACAGCATCTACCTCCCGAGTATGATCCGTCCTCTCTCTATTTACCCTACTCGCAAATCAGTGATTGAAGATATGGCTACATGAGGAAGATGACTACTGTGAAATTCCAACTATATTAAAAGGAACACCATAATTAAGTAAAAGAGATGAGGTATATAGGAACCAGTGTGATGTAAGCGTTCCTAATTGTATACAAAACAAGCACACTGTACCCCATAAATGCATTAATGTAGACACGATCTATGAGTTTATGATTTAATGAAAAAAATAAATAAAATCAAAGGCATGAATGATCATATTGAAATCATAGTTCAAAAAATAAATTACACCATGCAGATATAAATAAATATGGATTTTTCAATGAAGAGACTACAGAGAAAGTCTGGTAAACAAAAATGATATAAGAAATTCCAATTCCGTTATAAAAATTCTCTTTTTAAATACATGAGCCCATCTCAGAACTACAAGTCAATCCTTGTTTTTGTCATAGCTACCTTGAGGTGTTTATACACATAACTGGGGCACATACATGAAAATAAGCTCGTCTAAGGCTTCCTGAAATAATTTTTAGTGTGTATTCCACATATGCGTCACAGTAACAAATCATGTCCTCTGCTGCCAGGGAGGAGAATCTGATTCAATGCAGAGACGGAGGTGGGACTGCTGTCCCTCTAATACTGTAATCTTGCACTAGTATTTAACTACTAATGCTTATGAAATGCATGATTTTGAGTAAGTACAAACTCTAAAATTCTGATCCTAGTCAATAACCAATGCCTAAAAATCAGAGGATATCTGAGCTCAAAGGAGTCTTCAAGGGCACCTTTGACATCTTAATGTGTTGATGAAATGCAGAGGGAAGCCCCAGAAGACCTGGTGACACTATCGCTGTGACCCTCCAGGTCATGCCAAGCTTAGTCTTTCTCAACACCTGACAGAATGGGTTGGGCAAGCAGGCAAGTGATGAAACACTGTTTGTAAAAACTAGATACATTGTTTATGTCCTGTGAAAATACTGATCAGGTAGAAATTACAATTGACTTCGTTCTTTAATGGAGAAAGAACTACAGAAAATTTTGACTCCTGTTGACTGCTAGTCACGGAAAGTATCCTAGACAAAGAACTATTGGAAATCCTTTATCTGATTCTTTCCAGATCCTGCCTAGAAGCTACAACTATCAGCAAATAATATCATTCCCCTTCCCTTTGGGTATCACTGGGAGGTTCTAACTCTTTAATTGGACCCTATACTTGTTTTTTTAAAAAAATACTACAGGATCTGCTTAAAAAATATAATCAAAAAGACCAAAAGGGGCCATAAACCACAGCATAATATTGAAAGCACAAACTGAAAGGATTATACGAGCTCTTAGCTTTGAAACACCATGAATTTTCGTTCAGAACGTAGAAAAAGAAAAGGACCTTTTCATCCCCTGAATTGACTTTAGAATTTTATTATAATTAAATGTGTGCTATATACTTCTCACCAGGAATGTGTTAATGACTTAGATTTGGGTTAAATATGGAAAAGGAACATGTTGATATTCTTCCAAACAACTTCTCAAATAAGCTACAAATTTGCACGATGCTGAAAATTATTTTATTTTAGTGCTTTTAATGAACCCTACTCCTTTACAAAAATAATTTTAATTAATACTTAGAGGGCAGTGCTTTTGAATCATTTGGGGGAATTAAATGAATGACAAATTCCACTGAGACACTGATAAAATGCTCATCAATATACACTCTTCAGAGTTCAAAAAGTTTCTTGCATTTTATTCATTAACTACACATTAGTGACAAAAGTTATTCTTGCAATATGCATTCAACATTAAAGGATTTGCATGTATTTGGAATTAAGTTAGTGAAATAATCAATGCAAGACGTTCACACAAAATTTAACACGTAGGGCTCCATTCAGAATAATTTATATTATTATGAATATACTATTTTCCTCTAAGAGCAGAAAATAAAATTCTTTTTAACTGAATTTATTCTAAGCAGGAGTTTAGAGTTTAGGAGTTTATTCTGAGCAGAAAACAAAGGATATACAAAGTATATTACTAGCAGTAAAAATATTATCAGTTTTTCACCAAATATCCATAAATTAAAGTATAGTTGACCCTTGACCAGCATGAGTTTGGATTACATGGGTCACTTACATTCAGATCTTCCTCCAGCTCTTCCGAAATAGCAGGACCAATCCTTCCCTTTTTTCCTCCTCATCGTCTGTCTACTCAATATGAAGATAATTAGACTTAATACCTTTCCAATGATTCATTTTCACTTAATAATAGTAAATAGGTTTCTTCTTCTAAAAGATTGTCTGAATAATATTTTCTTTTCCATAGCTTACCTTCTTATAAAAACATAATATATCCTACAGATAGCATACAAAATATGTTAGTTAAATGTTTATGTTCTTCAAAAAAGGCTTATGGTCAACAGCAGGTTATTAGTAGTTAAGTAGGGAGGGAGTCAAAATTTATACTGGGATTTTTTACTGTGTAAGGCGTTGGCACCTTTAACCCCTGCATTGTTCAAGGAGCAACTGTAATAATAATAATACCAGCAGCATTTATGAACTTCTTAATGTACCCCAAGACTTCAGCTTCACAACAGTTTATGAGAAACTGAGCTATGTATTAAATTGACATAAAACAAATTAACAGAAGAAAAACTATATTTGATTTTGAACATAAACACAAGAGTCTCACAAAATATGAGACTCAAAGAAAGATCAGTGGATCAAAGGCTGTAAACGTGTAGCATCCTGGGCCACAGAAAAGAATATGGGCTTAGGACTTCTGGGGGGTGAGGGGAGAAAATGTAAGATTTATGAAAGGCATCATGTTATGCAGATAAAAGTCTGTTAGGTAATAAAAATTTTCTCAGGAAAGACCTCACTAGGACAGGTGACAGCCTATGACAAGGTCTATCTGGGAGTGTAGATGTCCTGTCTCCTCTCCTGAGGTAATCTTCCCTGATGGATGAAATTTCTGGAGTTTTTATGTAAATTTCAATTATGGGTTTTTATGTAAATTTCTTTTGCAAAAGGACAGCTTTTCAGAGTAACTTCTATGCTTGCAGTTTCTCAGAATAAGCGACTCAAAATATACCAAACAAATATATTTTGGAGACCAGACAGATTCTGATCTCTTGCAGTCGTAGGGTGGGGTGGTGTGTCCTGACCCCCATTGTTAAGCAACTTTGAGAAGGGAACAGTGCCTGAACATGAGGAAGAGTCGTGTGAAATTCCAGAGCCCATGTTCTTGTCACTGAGCTACGTGTGTGTCAGCTGCCTCCCTTAGGAGAGAGATCTGATGGGATGTATGTGATGAGCAGGGCCACGGTGCAGAGGTCAGTCCACCACAGCCTCTAGGTGGTTCTCCATAGGGGGAAACAGTACCCACAAGGTCTTGAGAACCTCATAATGCCAGCACAAAATAATGTTAGTTTCCGTCCAAATGTTAGTTACCACCCAAATGGTTTCAAATTATTATTTGAAAAATTATAAAATGACTACGATAACTTACATTTCTGTAGTTCAGAAATGTTCATTTTGGTAGCCCACACCTGTAACCCTGGCACGCTGGGGTGGCTGAGGTAGGCAGATTGCTGGAGCTCTAGAGTTCGAGGCCAGCCTGAATAAAAGTGAGACTCTGTGTCTATTAGGAAAAGAAAAACTAGCCAAGCATGATGGTACATGCTTGTAGTCCCAGCTATTCAGGAGACTGAGCCAAGAGGATCACTCAAACCCAAGAGTGTGAGGGTCCTGTGAGCTATGATTCCAGAACAATTTACCCAGAGTGAGGTCTTTAAAAAAAAAAAAGAAAGAAAGAAAGAAAAGAGAAGAAAAGAAAAGAAAAAAAGAAGAAATGTTCACTTACTGATAAAGCATTTTCCCATGCCTACTTTGAAAGAAATTAGTAAACACTAAAGAAAAGTAAAAACAAACAAAAACTTACACCATTTTCCCAGATATCAAGGCAACATAGTCTAGACAAAAAGCTTAATACATATTTCCAAAAGGGTACAGATAATATACTGGTGACTTACATAAAAATTCAGACAAACCCCAAATAACGTCTTCATGCAAAATTTATTTTACAGTTATCTTATCAGAGCGTTTAAAATACCATCTTCCGATGTAAAACTCTAATCTGAAGGTTTCCCTCCAACCCCTGCGGAGGGCAGTGTACAAATTGTCCTAAGTAGCATAAGTCTGACCTGGGTTTGAACCTACTCTCTGTGCTTTATGAGCTCTGGGAATGTGGGCAGTCTGTTTAACCCCTTAGAGATTTCATTTCTGTTTTTAAAGTGGGCACAACGACACCTACATCATACAGTTTAAATTTAAAACTGATAAAGCAGGTTTAAATCTAGGAACACAGCAAATGCTCAATAAAATGTAACAATTTTTGTTTCTATTTATTCATTTCCAAGTATCTCAAAGCTAATCCTTTCCCTTTCTTACCATATGTCCCTCAGTTTCATCCCAAAGTATTGTTACAACAATCCGGGAAGGAGATTATTTTGTGCCAGGAATGGAATCAAGAGGTCAATGATACAGCTTTTGCTAACCAAACCCCCCTCAGGCACTTTAATAGGCTCGGATTGCACAGCTGTCCAGCAACATGATCTCGAGTTGGTTTGCAGCCCTCGCCTTAGTGGCCTTTTCCTCACAGCCTCTGCTGTCGTCACCACATCACTCAGTAGCACTTCATAGGACAATGATCTGAGTAAGTACAACTCTCTTCATCAGGATAAGTGCTAGGTGATAGGGGTGTAGGGTGAAGTAGTAAACTGAACCCAGGAGAAAGAAAGGGTCTAAAGCAGACCCACCTCATGTTTTCCTTCTTAGTCCCCTGGATTGTTGTAACAATACTTTAGGATGGAACCGAGGCACATAATGGTAAGAACGGAAAAGGATCAGCTTTGAGAAATGAATGTCCATTTCAGGTAACACTTAGAACATGCAGGCTTTGAAGCTGCCCTCAAGTGTCCCTCGGAAGGTGAAGATGTCAGGTTTCCCAGCTGAACTAGACCACAGTTTCCTTCCCAGTCAGTGCCTCCTTGTTGCCATGAATCACTTTCCTGAGAATACTGTTTATTTAGGAGTTCATTCATGCACGTACTGAATGTCTTCCCCATGCTAACAGTTAAGAACACAGCACCATTAGTTAAATAGGGAGTCTGTTCCCCACTGAATTTTTTTTTTTTTTTGAGACAGAGCCTCAAGCTGTCGCCCTGGGTAGAGTGCCATGGCATCACAGCTCACAGCAACCTCCAATTCCAGGGCTCAAGTGAGTCTCTTGCCTCCGCCTCCCAAGTAGCTGGGACTACAGGCACCCGCCGCAATGCCTGGCCATTTTTTTTTTGGTTGCAGCCATCATTGTTGTTTGGCGGGCCTGGGGGCTGGATTCGAACCCGCCAGCTCAGGTGTACATGGCTGATGCCTTAGCCCGTTGAGCCACAGGCACCGAGCCCCCACTGAATGTTTTTAATTGGCTTGTCAAAGATCAAGTAGCTGGATTCAGCTCTTGGTTCTCTATTCTGTTCCAAACATCTACCTCTCTGTTTTCGTGCCAGTACCATGCTGTTTTGATCACTATCGATTTATAGTAGAGTCTCAGGTCTGGTAGCGTGATTCCTCCTGCTTTGTTTTTATTTCTGAGTAATGTATTGGCTATTCAAGGTTTTTTCTGATTCCATATAAAACGAAGTATTATTTTTTCAAGATCTTTAAAATATGACATGGAGCTTTAATAGGAATTGCATTAAAATTATATATTGCTTTGGGCAGTATAGACATTTTAACAATATTAATTCTTCCTAGCCATGAGCATAGTATGTTTTTTCATTTGTTAACATTTTCAGCTATTTCTTTTCTTAAAGTTTCATAGTTCTCTGGTTTGGGGATTTTGTGATGTGGGCTAATGTTACTGGAGTTAGCTGATATCTCAAAGTAGTTTTGATTTGCATTTCTCTGATGATTAAGGATGGTGAGCATTTTTTCATGTGTCTGTAGGCTGTGCTCCTGTCTTCTTTAGAGAAGTCTCTCTTCAAGTCTTTTGCCCATCCTGAGATGGGATCACTTGTTCTTTTCTTGCTAATTTGTTTGAGTTCTCTGTGGATTCTGGTTATTAAACCTTTGTCAGAGGCATAACCTGCAAATATTTTCTCCTATTCTGAGGGCTGTCTGCTTGCTAAACTTACTATGTTCCTGGCTGTACAGAAGCTTTTTAATTTGATCAGGTCCCAGTAGTGTATCTTTGATACTGCTTCAATAGCCTGGGGAGTCCTCCTCAGAAAATATTCACCTAAACTGATTTCTTCAAGAGTTTTCACTGCACTTTCTTCTAGAATTTTTATAGTTTCATGACTTAATTTTAAGTCTTTAATCCAATGAGAGTCTATCTTAGTTAATGGTGAAAGGTGTGGGTCCAGTTTTAGTCTTCTGCAGGTCGCTAGCCAGTTCACCCATCACCATTTGTTAAATAGGGAATTTTTTGAAATAGTGGTAAAAATCTGGGTTCATCTCTTGGTTCTCTATTCTGTTCCAAACATCTACCTCTCTGTTTTTGTGCCAGTACCATGCTGTTTTGATCACTGTTGATTTATAGTACAGTCTCAGGTCTGGTAGGGAGATTCTTCCTGCTTTGCTTTTATTTCTGATTAACGTCCTGGCTATTTGAGGTTTTTTCTGATTCCATATAAAACGAAGTATTATTTTTTCAACATCTTTAAAATATGACAATAGAGCTTTAATAGGAATTGAATTAAAATTATATATTGCTTTGGGTAGTAATATTGATTCTTCCCAGCCATGAGCGTGGTATGTTTTTCCATTTGTTAACGTTTTCAGCTATTTCTTTTCTTAAAGTTTCATAGTTCTCTTTATAAAGGTTTTTTACATCCTTTGTTAGGTAAACTCCCAAATATTTCATCTTCTTTGGTACTACTGTGAAAGGAATAGAGTTTTTGACTTTTTTTTCGGCTTGGCTATTGTTGGTGTATATAAAGGCTACAGATTTATGGGTGTTGATTTTGTAGACTGAGACAATGCTGTATTCCTTGATCACTTCTAAAAGTTTTGTAGTAGAATCCCTGGTGTTTTCCAGATATACAATCTGATCATCTGTGAAGAGTGAAAGTTTGAACTTTTCTGATCCTATGTGGATACACTTGATCGCATTTTCTTCCCTAACTGCAATGGCTAAACCTTCCATTACAATCTTGAAGAGCAGAAGAGATAAAGGGCAACCTTGCCTGGTTACTGATCTAAGTGGAAATGACTTCAATTTAACTCCATTCAATACAATATTGATTATGGGTTTGCTGTAGATGGCCTCTATTAGTTTAAGAAATGTCTCTTCTATACCAATTTTTTTAAGTGTTCTAATCATGAAGGGATGCTGGCTATTATCAAAACCTTTTTCTGCATCAGTTGAGAGAATCATATGGTCTTTATTTTTTAATTTGTTTATGTGCTGAATTACACTTATAGATTTACGTATATTGAACCAGCCTTGAGATCCTGGGATAAAGCCCTCTTGGTCATGGTCTATAATTTGTTTGATGTGTTGCTAGATTCTGATTGCTAGGATCTACTTGAATATTTTTGCATCAATATTAATTAGTGGTATTGGTCTATAATTTTCTTTTCTTGTTGGGTCTTTCCCTGGTTTAGTGATCAAGGTGATGTTTGCTTCATAGAATGTATTGGGTAGTATTCCTACTTTTTCTATATTTTGGAAGAGGTTCAGTAATATAGGTACTGTTCCTCTTTAAAGGCTTGGTAGAATTCTGACGTGAAGCCATCTGGTCCTGGACTTTTCTTTCTAGGGAGATTTTGTATTGTTGATGCTATTTCAGAACTTGATATAGGCCTGTTTAACATTTGCACTTGGTTCTGGCTATATCTTGGTAGGTGGCGTGCTTCCAAGTATTGGTCAACTTCCTTCAGATTTTCATATTTCTGAGAGTACAGTTTCTTGTAGTATTCACTGAGTATTTCTTGGATTTCTGAGGGGTCTGTTGTTATTTTGTTTTTACCATTTCTGATTGAAGAAATTAGAGATTTTACTTTTTTTTCCTGGTTAAGTTAGCCAAAGGTTTATCTATCTTATTGACCTTTTCAAGAAATCAACTTTTTGATTTATTGATCTGTTCTATAATTGGTTTGTTTTCAATTTCATTTAATTCTACTCTAATTTTGGTTATTTCTTTTCTTCTGCTGGGTTTAGGTTTGGAATGTTCTTCCTTCTCAAGTTGCTTGAGATGACCCATTAAGTTGTTACCTTCCTCCCTTTCTGTTTTCTTGAGGAAGGCTTGCAGTGCTATAAATTTCCCTCTGAGGCATGCCTTTGCAGTATTGCAGAGGTTCTGATTATTCGTGTCTTCATTGTCATTTTGTTCCAAAAATTTGGTGATTTCCTTCTTAATTTCGTCTATGACCATCTATCCTTCAGTATAAGGTTATTTGGCTTCCATGTTTTTGTATGAGTTTGCAGATTCCTGTTATTGTTGAGTTCAACTTTTATTCCATGTGGTCCTAGAAGATGAAAGGAATAGTTTGTATTCTATTAAATTTGCTGAGGTTAGACTTGTGACCCTAACATGTGATCAGTTTTGGAGTATGTTCCATGGGCTGATGAGAAGAATGTGTATTCAATTTTATTAGGATGAAATGTTCTGTAGATGTCTGTTGAATCCAGATGTTGAATGGTTAAGTTTAAATCTAAAATTTCTTTACTTAGCTTTTTTTTTAGAGGATCTATCCTACACTGCTAAAGGAGTATTAAAATCTCCAACTACTATGGAGCTGGAGGAAATCCAGTTACTCATGTCTATTAGAGTTTTTCTTATAAATTGAGGTGCATTCTGGTTGAGTGCATAAATATTAATAATTGAAATCTCATCATATTGAGTATTACCTTTAACAAATATGAAATGTCCGTCTTATCCTTCCTCACTTTGGTTTGTTTAAAGCCTCTTGTATCTGTGAATATGATTGCAACACCTGCTTTTTTCTGTTTTCCATTTGCCTGAAATATAGATGACCATCCCTTCACCTTGAGTCTAAATTTTTTTTTAAGGTAAGATGAGATTCTTGTATGCAGCAGATATCTGGCCTGAGTTTTTGTATCCAGTCGGCCAACCTATGCCTCTTTAGAGGACAATTTAAACCATTCACATTAATTGAAAATATTGATAAATCTTTAGAAAATCTAGTGGACATTTTTAATCCTTTCATCATTGTGGGAGTTGGACTTTGATAAAAAGTTCCTGGATGAGTTTACTTTTGCGTTGGAGGATTATGCTGGTTATTATGGAGGATAGGTCTGAGAATATTCTGGAGAGCTGGTTTGGTTATAGCAAATTTCTTCAACCTGTGGATGTCATTAAAGTATTTCATTTCTCCATCATAAATGAAACTCAGTTTGGCTGGATACAGGATCCTGGGTTGAAAGTTCTTTTGTTTGAGGAGTTTAAAAGTCGATGACCATTCTCTTCTAGTTTGAAAGGTTTGATCAGGGAGATCTGCAGTTATTCTAATATTCTTCCCCTTGTAGGTTATTTATTTCTTGCATATGATTGCTTTCAAAATTTTCTCCTTCATATGTACTTTAGTGAACTTAATTATGATGTGCCTGGGGGATGTCTTATTCGGGTTGAGTTGAGCTGAGGTTCTGAAACTGTCTGCTATCTGAATTTCAGAATCTCTTGGCACATCTGGAAAGTTCTCTTTCATAATCTCATGAATAAGAGACTCTGTGTCTTGTGAAGCCACTTCATCACTTTTGGGGATCCCTATGAGGCTTATATTGGTTTTCTTCGAGTTATCCAAGAGCTCTCTGAGAGAGTGATCTGTTTTTGCCTTCCATTTCTCTTGCTCTTTCAAGGTTTGAGAGCATTAGAAAGCTTTGTCTTCCATGTCAGAAGTCCTTTCTTCTTCTTGCTCCAATCTGTTACTGAGGAATTCTACTGAATTTCTCAGATCTTTAAGGGCTGCAACTTCTTATCTCAATGTGTCAAAATTTTTGGTCATTTTGTCTTTGAATTTGCGGAATTTTGAGATATCTTTTGGGTCATCTTTTGGATTACTGCTTGAAATTCTAATTCCATCTTTTCCTCCACAAGTTCCATTGTGCTGAACTTATTTGCAATCCAGATTCTGAATTTGATTTCAGACATCTCAGCCATTTGCGTATGCAGGAGATCTTGTGCTGTGTCTGCCTTGTCATTACGTGGAGGAGTTGGTCTACTCTGATTATTCATATTGCCTGAGTTTTTCTGTTGATTCTGCCCCATGATTGTTTTTCACCATTGCATCTGGCTTTCCTCAGAGTTGGGAAGGTGCCTCTCGAAGATTAGACCCTGGGGGGACCACTCCATTGTTGCTGGAACTTCATAGTGAGTGACTCTGTGTAGATCTTCTGGGACTGCCCCAGCCAGGGAGTTCTGGCTGTGGGAGCAGTCCCGCTGTTTGGCACCCTTGGATCCAGCAGCAGGGTGGGTGATGGTGCACACAGTTCTGAGAGTGACAAGCACAGGCCATGTGATCACTGGGGGAGTTCCTGGCTGAGGCGGAACTACAGAGGCCTGGCAGTCACCAGCAGAGGCCCTGGCAGAGGGCCAGCTTGCGGAGTCCCTGCAGGCTCCAGGCATGGGGGAACATGGTTGCTGGGGGAATTCCTGGCCAGGGGCAGGCCTGCGGGGGCCTGGTGGTCACCTGCAGGTTTCCTGGCAGACGACGGGATGGTGGGCCAGTTAGTGTGTGGCGCAGGTCCGTGTGGTTGCCAGGTAAGTTTCTTGTCAGTGGGGGGGCCTGTGGAGGCCCTGCGGGTGCCAGACATAGGTCTGCACAGTTGTCACAGGAATCTCTGGCCAGGGGCAGACTTTCAGGGAGTTCCTGATAGAAGCCGGGACTGCAGATGCCCTTCAAGTGGTGGGTGCAGGGCCACGTGGTTGTCTGGAAAGTTTTTAGCCGGCGTTGGGCCTTCAGAGGGGCCTGGCAGTTGCTGGTGGATTCCCTGGCAGAGGCTGGGCTGTGGAGGCCCTATGAATGCCAGGCAGAGGCCTGCACAGTCACTGGGAATGTCCCTGGACAGGGGCCTGTCCATCGCAGGCCAAGTCCCTGGCAGAAGGCAGACCTACAGAAGCCCAGCAAGTGCGGGATGCAAGACCAGGTGGTCGTCAGGGGAGTTCTTGGCTGGGGGCAGGCCTGCAGAGGCCTGGCATTTGCCAGCGGAGTCCCTGGCAGAAGGCTGGCCTTCAGAATCCCCATGGGTGCCAGGCAGAGGCCCGCACAGTCGCTGGGACTCTCCCTAGCTGGGGGCAGACCTACAGGGGCCTGGCGGTTGTGGGCGGAATCCCTGGCAGAAGGCGGACCTGTGGAAGCCCTGCAGGCTTGGGGTGCAGACTGCCAGGGAATGTACTGGCCAGAGATGGGCCTGCGGGGGCCTTGCGGGGGCCAGATGGAGGCCCGCATGGTCGCTAGGGGATTTGCTGGCTGGGTTGGTCCTGTGGAGGCCTGGCTGTCGTCGGCAGAGTCTTTAGCAGACAGCGGACCTGTGGAAGCCCAGCAAGCACGGGGTGCAGGGCCAGGCAGTCGCCGGGGGAGTTCCTTGTCCTGGGTGGGTCTGCAGAGGCCTGGTGGTTGCAGGCGGAGTTACTGGCAGAAGGCAGACTTGTGGAAGCCCTGCAGGCTCAGGTGCAGTGCTGCATGGTTGCCAGAGGATTTACTGGCCAGGTGCTGGCCTGCAGGGGCCCTGCCCGTGCCAGGTGGTGTCAGGCAGAGACCTGCGTGGTCTCCGGGGGAGTTCCTGGTAGAAAGTGGACCTGCCAAAGTCCTGTAGGCTTGGGGCACAGGGCCACATGGTCACCAGGGGATTTACTGGCCAGGGGTGGACCTGCGGGGGCCCTGCGGGTGCCAGGCAGAGGTCTGCACAGTCGCCAGGAGAGTTCCTGGCCGATGGAGGACCTGTGGAGGCCTAGCAGTTGCCAGCAGAGTGTCTAGCAGACAGCGGACCTGTGGAAGCCCGGCAAGCACGGAGTGCAGTGCTAGGCCATTGCTGGGGGTCCTGGCTGGGGAGGGAGTGGGGGCGGTCCTACAGAGGCCTGGTGGTTGCAGGCGGAGTTCCTGGCAGAAGTGGAAAATACTTTTCATAATCATAAACTGATCAATACATTAAGAAAATGTAAGAATTTAAAATGTATACATACCTCATAACTGGAGCCTCAACATATGTGAAGTGAAAATTGACAGAATTGAAAGGAGAAACAGATAATCTAATAATCATAACTGGAGGTTTCAATAGCTCATTCTCAATAAATGATAGAATAACTAGACAAAATAATCAACCTGGATTCATGGCTTCAACAAGTCTACCAAGCAACATATTCTAAACGGCATATACAGAACACTCCAGCAAAGACTTCAGAAAACATATTATTTTCAAGTGCATGTACAGCATGTACAATATTCTTTAGATTAAATCATATGTTGATCTAGAAAACAATTAGATTTGCAATTCACAATGGAAAGATATCCTGTAAAACTCAATCTATTTGAAATTTAAGACACTTCTAAATAACCTACAGGTCAAAGAAGAAATCAAAAGGGAGAGAAAAAAATATTTTGAAAGGAATAAAACAAAAACACAACATATTAAAATGCATAGAAAAATCTAAAATAGTCCTCAGCAGAAAATTTATTACTTTAAAAACCTAGCAGAAAAGAAGAAAAGTCCTAAAAGTCAATAATCAAAGAAAACAGAGAATGCAGTAAAACAGCAAGTGTAAGGAAGTAAATGATAAGAAATGGAAATTACTGAAACAGAAACAAAACTAAACAAAAAAAAATAAGGAAAACTAATGAAACCAAAAGTTGATTATTTAAAAAGATAAAATGAAATTGCTAAAACTAGACGACAGAGAAAATAAAAGAGAAAGCACAAATTGCCAAAATCAGGAATTAAAGAGGGGACAGCATTATTGGCCCTACAGAAATTAAACTGATTAAAATGGAATTTACTAAAGGGGAACTATTTTATGTCAACAAATTAGACTATTTAGATGAAATGGACATGTTCCTAGAAAGACACAAATTCCCAAAGCTGATATAAGAAGTAGAAAATCTGAATAGACCTATGACAAGCAAAGAAATTGAATTAGTAGTTAAAATCTCCCACAGTGTAAACGACACAAAGTAACTGAGATAAATTTAAAAAGACAGAAATAAATAAAAACACATTTCATGTTTTGGTCTGGAAGATTCATTAAGATGGAAATTCTTTCCAATTAATGTATAGAACCAACACAATCTCTCTCAAAATACTAGCAGGCTTCTTTTATTGTAGAAATTGACAACCTGATGGCAATGTTTTTGTTTGTTTCTTTGGTGTGTCATCTTTGCTAGTCTACAGTCTCCAGCCATTCAATCAAACACTAATTTAAGTGTTGCTGTGAAGGAAGTTTGCAGATGTATATAATCTCTATAATTATTTAACTTTAAGTAAGAGAAATCATAGTGAATAATGTTCGTGGGCTGAATTCAATCAGTTGGAAGTCTTTAAATGAGGGCTGAGGCTTCTTTAAGAAAAAGAAGAAATTCCTACTTGGGATAGCCGTGTTAGCTCATGCCCTGTCCTCTAGCCTCAGCTCTGGACTGCCTGCTTCTGGATTTCAGATTTGCTTTAGAACACCCCAATAGTTTCAGAAGCCAAGTTCTTATAATAAATCTTTTCATATGTATCTCTTCTACTTGTTCTGCTTCTCTAGTTATATTCTGGTTGACATGTGATCCAATAATTTATGCGGAAATGCAAAGGATCTAGATTAGACAAAACAATTTTAGAATAGAACAAGCCGGGAGGACTTATATTTTCTAATTTTAAAACTAGATATAAAACCACAGTAATGAAATTTTGGTATTGGTGTAAGGACAGGTATATAGATCAATGAGATAGAATTGAGAGTCCAAAAACTAATCCTTAACAATTGGACCATAAATGTCCACACAAAGATTTATAAGTGAATATTCAGTGTCATTATTCATAATAGCCTAACAACAGAAAACACCTAAATGCCCATGGGTTGGCAAATGGGTAAAAAACCAACTACAGCATAGCCCTGGAGTGGAATACCTAACATTCCACAATAAAAAGGAATGAAACACAGGGTGGTGCCTGCAGCTCAAGTGGCTAAGGAGCCAGCCACATACACCAGAGCTGGCTGGTTCGAATCCAGCCTGGGTCTGCCAAACAACAATGACAATTACAACCAAAAAATAGCCAGGCGTTGTCGCAGGTGCCTGTAATCCCAGCTACTTGGGAGGCTGAGGCAAGGGAATCGCTTAAGCCCAGGAGTTGGAGTCTGCTGTGAGCTGTGACGTCACAGCACTCTACCCAGGGCGATAGCTTGAGGATTTGTTTCAAAACAAACAAACAAACAAAAACAATAAAATGGAATGAAATATAGACACATGCTACAATATGGATGAATCTCAAAAACATTGTGGTAAGTGAAGTAAACCAGACACAAAAGTCAAAAATTATATGATTCTACTTATGTGAAGTGTCCACAAAAAGCATATTTCTAAAGAAAGAATGTAAATCAGTGATCCTTGGGACAGGGCAGGGGGGAATTTCGGGGAGTCATAGAGCTGTCCTAAAACTGGATTGTCAGGATGGTTGTACAACTCACTAAATAAACTCACTAATAGTATCACTGAGTTGTACATTTAAATGGATTTTTTGGCCTTATATAAATTATACTTTAATAAAGCTGTTACACTGGAACATATAAAAGGTCCTACAATGGCTTGTACCAGTTGTTATCAAAGGAAAAGGACAGAAAAACTTCCCACAGAGCAGATTTGAAGTGACAGTAGAAGACAAAAGTAAAGTCACTTTGTGCACAAGTTTAGCACTTTTCACACTCAAGCTGTCAAAGGTCAGCATGTCTTTAGCATTTTTTCTTAAAGCCATGAGGATATATGAAGATACATTTAAGATTTGATTCAGCAGTGGTTACTTTATCTTGCAATATAGTTTTACAATTTTCAGTTTAATAAGCCACAAACACTTTCTACAGAGCTGGATGGATCCAGCTTGGGCCTGCCAAACAATGGAATGTTTGCATTTTAAATACAATGGAAAAGCAATGGGAAGAATTACAAAGTAGAGATAACTGTTGCAATCTGTGGCCTCAGAGCCTTCCTTCAGTGCCTGCATCAGCCACTGATTTGACTTGGGAGAAAAACTGCTCACAGGTCAAACTCAAAGCCCCTGACTCTAGTCCAGTGAGCTTAGCAAAATAACGCTGATGGGTGGGATGCTTGTCTTCAAGGGAGATAAGGGAACAACACAATTCACAGTTCATGTGATTTACAAAAATCAAAGCTAGAAAGGGTAGATGACCCAAGGCACAAGGTTACCCACAGCCAGTGATATACTGAATTAGTCTGTGGGAGAGAGCTTGCTGAGGAGCAGGGGTGTTAGATGGGAAGTTAGGTTGTTTTTTAAGCAGTGCCAGTTTGAAAGGGTAGAATCCAGGCTAAATGTTTGGACTACAGACAAACTAGGTGTCCTGGACAACAGACTCTCCCTTTTGTTCTCCCAGTAGAGCAGCACTGGTTTCCATCCACACTTTAATATTTGCAGGTACTTTGCAAAGAGCAGTTTCCGAATCACTGTACTTACCATCTGTCCATGTTAAGTATCCAAAGGTATTTGGCCAACACCCTAGTTTTGTTTTTGTAATTTGACCTAGGGTTTCTAGAGCAGGTCATATTTTAAGAGATAGGCTGAGAATCTCTTCTACTCTGTACATCTTGTAGTCACCCCTAGACTTCCTTGCCAGTGCAGTGCTGGGCAGAGCTGCCCCTGGAGCAGAGCTGGCAGTAGAAGCTAGGAGCTTTTTGGATTCAGGGGCTTACTTGCTGTGATCACTATGGAAATGGGTCCAGGCTGCCTGCACTTCACTCACTTTAAGCCAGCATGGAGATACTAGATAGAGAACTCCAGAGCAGAATTATTTTCTCATTCCAAATTGTACAGAGAAAACTTGGCCCCAGCCAATACTGAGATTATTGCCTTCAATGGAGTGTAAAAGTCCTTCAGAATCAGATTTTTAAACTCTTCTTTTGAAGGTGTGCAGATGAAACTTGCTTATCATTCCTTGTACTTACTGAATTTCATTACCGAACTGTTGTGTTTGTCAATGGGTGGCCACGGCCGACTCCCCCAGTTATCAGAGTCATGCAGCCTGACCCACCCTCGGCTCCACTGCCCTGTGTGTGCTATCACTGTGCAGCCAGAGCGGCAGCCTAGCTGGTCAGACTAGGCTGGTGCCAGTGGCGCTAACCTAGCCTCAGTGACGCAGGGACCCCCTTCTCCTTCCAGCCTGCCATCATCCCGACAATGCCTTCCAGCAGCATCCTTTCAGGAGAGGCAGGAGTCCAGCTCAATCACTTTAGGCAGCTATGAAACCAACCAGAGGAGAGTAGTGAGCAGAGCCAGGGGTTCCAGGCTTGGGACATCAGCCCAGCTTCAGCGCCGACTTTCCAACCCAGCTGCAGAAATTCAATCGGTCCTGAAGGTCAGTCACTGGGGCCGATACACTGAGAAAATGAAATCTCATTTTTGAAATTTGTAAGACAATTAGATGATTGTGTCTAAATCTCATCAGCCAAGAGAACTTAATCAGAAAGACTCATTTTAAAAAAAGGATAAAGGAAATAGAAATTCCTTTAACTTAGGAAATACTGAGAACAGCTCTTATCCCCATTCTTCTGATTCTGAAAGGTGGTGTTCTAATTTTGCTATTTTTGAAAAGAGTTTGTGATTTTTCACTTTGATATCCACATTGAACCAATGGTTATTTAGGATGGTGTTTAAAAAATGTTCAAGTTGTCTGAGGGTTTCTCTTTCCTTTTCTTTCTTTTTTTTTGTTTTATAATTTGAGACAGCATCTCATTCAGTCACCCAGACTACAGTGCAGTGGGGTCATCATAGCTCACAGCAATCTCACACTTCTGAGCTCAGGGGATCCTCCTGCCCCAGCCTTCCCAGTGCTAGGATTACAGGTATTAGCCACCCAGCCAAGCCTGTATGAGATTTTTGGTTTCAGCCTTTATTACTGGCTGGAGAATTAGTGCCTTGACTGAGTTCTGAGCATGTGAGTCACACAATGTCTATTTTTTTTGAATTGTAGTCAATTTTAGAAATAACCCGGGAGGTGGAGCAAGACGACGGATGAGTAACAGCTTCCTTGCAGCTGGGCACAGTGAAACTGGGGAGAGAGGACTTCAGGCATCTCTGCCAGGCAGGATCTGCCCAGAAACTTCCCTTTGGGGACACAGGAAGACAGCGTGAGGCTTCTGGACACCCTGAGGAAGGCTAAAGCAGTGGAGATTGGGCAAGGGGTTGCATCTGTTCATTCAGTATGATCCTGTCAGTGGCTGTGGGTAGGGCAGCAGTGGGACTGCAGGCTGGAAGGGCCTTGCCTGTGAGCTGTTTGGGTTTCTTTTGGACTTGGCACTCGGTTGAACTGCCTTGGGAGAACTTGGGCAGGAGTGCAGGGGTTTTTGAGTGTTGTCTGGGGCCCCAGACTGGGCCACCAAGCCAGACGGAGCTGCCAGTGTTTGG
>CAUYON010019141.1:0-13997 GCA_963573935.1 Arctocebus calabarensis | reverse complement strand
GGGCTTCACATACAATCTGAGATATTTTCATCAACCTGATTGACATAACATTCATGAGATTTTCTCATTTACTATGTGAAAACATTTTTGATCCGTATTGAGAAGTTTTCTCCTGACCCTTCAAATATGGACCACAAGTGTGATCTCAAAAAGATGCACTGGACTTATTAAAGTTTCTTCCATGGTTCACCATAAAAGAGTCTAAATAACAAGCAGAGGGCAGAGGAGGGACGTTAAGTATGCAGGAGAGTTCCACGTAGTTAATTTTGAGGCACTGTGGAAAATAAATAAGTAGATATGGGGAAGAGTCACTAGGTCTTGGTGGGGGGTGTATATGACTAAGTCATGTGCAAACTACTGTTTACACATTGCGATCAGCTGGTAGCCAAGAAAAAATCTTACACACATAAGAGCACTGCCAGTCTCATGTTTCTGTTTAGACTAGAGTGCCACATGGAGAACACTAGGCCAGAAGCTATACACTTAGCATGCAGGGACTAAATATTAACAGCGACCACAGAAGATGTGATTGCAGACTTGTATAAACTTTCTGAAACAATAATCTTCAAAACTGGCTGTGTTTGGTGATGGCTCTTCAAGGAAAACAGATAGTTCCTAGAAATCAAAAAGGATTCTAAGCCACAGTTCTCAGGTCATGAATTTCAAACATCCCAGCATTTTTATTCTTCAAAGTAAAGATTTTGAAAACAAATGTGATTACAATCTAGTATGGCCATCATTTTATTGGGGGGGAGGGGGAACACTATATTTCTTTTTATAGTGTCTTTTTTTCAGATGAAAAAACTGAGGCCAAAACAGATCAAGGGACATACCCTACCATCAATGCTGGCAGGATCTCTTTAAAAGGAACAATTTTGTTAAGAAAAAGACAGCAGAAAACCTGTAAAAGACTTTGAGGCAGGTTGAGTTCCCTGGAAACAGACTCTTCATGCATTTAAACTTGAAAAAAAAATTTTAAGGAGCACTTTTGGGTTCAACACTTGTAGAAAGAGAGGGAGGGAGAGAAGTAAGCAGGTATGTTGAAGGAGAAGCTACAATGGCAGCTTGTAGGGAGTAATGGAGATGAAATATTTTGGTCCATTCTGGTGGTTAGAAAAAAAGAATCAACAACAGAAGTTTATTTACCACAGTTCTGGAGATTAGGAAAATCCATCTTGTGGGGCCATGACATTTGGTGCCTAGAGGGGGCTCACTTACTGGTTCATAGATCACTGTGTTCTCACTGTATACTCACCTGGTGGAAGGGGAGAGGGATCTCTCTGTGGTCTCTTCTATAAGGGCACTAATTCCATTTATGAGCCCCCCATCTTCATGATCTTATTATCTCCCAAAGGCCACACTGCCTAATTCTGTCACCTTGAGGGTTAAGATTTGAGCACATGAATTTTATGGAGACATGAACATTCCAAACATAGCATAGACTCTCCTGGGTTGGGGTAAGAAGGCAGAGGACTTTCTACCCTGGAAGCAGGCCACCAAGCAAAGGATATGTGCCTTTGGGAGAAGGCTCTCTGTGGGCTGCACCCCCAGCAGATGGGGTAATAAGACCTGGGCAATGCATCACAGACTCCATGTAATACTTCTGTCTTGAAAAATATTTTCAACCTCTGGCTTTAAGGGCCATCACCTTTAAGCTTTTAATTTTAAAAAGCCACCATAATACAAAGACCACTTAATACACAATGGTAAGATATGAGGAGGTCAAAGCTTACAATGCTTTTACTGTCTGTCAGATAACACCTCAGGAAAATCAGCTCTGCTGCTATCTGATCCCAAATGGCTTCTTGATATCAGATGTACTGGTTCTGAAGAAAGATGGTATTGATATAGACTCATTTTTCACAGCTCCTTCCCTCTAAGTACAATTAAATACCCTGGAAATTATTCAATATAAAATTATAAAAGAACTCTAAAACTTGGGGAGAAGAAGGTGGGACTGGTTAAGGACATCTGCTCAGCATTTGAGGAATAACAATGTGATGAGTTCTCTGGATTTTCTTTCTATTTTCAAGATACTTGCTTAAGTTCCAGAGAGAGGTGCGACCCCAAAACACCAACAGGTAGAGCCTACCCTCTCTGGCCAAATAACCAGAAAAAGCATAGCCAAGTAGAGACTTAGTAGGAAACCCCAACCCCAGCCCCTATTCCATTACCAGGTCACAGATGGGCATTTTGTCTGTGGCAACACTGAATCCTTACACTATCCTCACAATATATGTGACAGAGGACTAGTATCTACAGTATAGAAATAATGCTCAAAACTCAGAAACAACAAAAAATCCAATTAGAAAAAGGCAAAAAAACATGAAGAGACATCTCACCAAAGAGCACACACAGGTGGCAAGCACATGAGAAAATCAACACTACACCAGGCGTGGTCGCTCATGCCTGTAATCTCAGCACACTGGGAGGCCAAGGTGGGTAGATTGCCTGAGCTGATGGGTTCAAGACTATCCTGACCAAGAGCAAGACTCCATTTCTCAAAAAATAACTGAACATTGTGGTGGACACCTGTTGTCCCAGATACTTGGGAGGCTGAGGCAAGAAGATTACTTGAGCCCAAGAGTTTGGGGTTGCTGTGAACTATGATACCATGGTATGGCACTCTACCAAGGATGACAAAGTGAGACTCCATCTCAAAACAACACAAAACAAAAACAATCAACACTATGTCTAGTGGGGGCTCACTTCCTGGTCCTGTGTCCTGACACATAGTGGAAGGGATGAGGGATCTCTTTATGGTCTCTTTTATAGGGACACTAAATTCATTTATGAAGGTTCCATCCTCATGACCTAATTGTCTCCCAAAGGCCACACCATCTAATGCCATCTCCCTGGCACTTAAAATGCAAGAGAAATGCATTTTAAGAAATTCACAAAAGGTATCACTATATACCAATCAGAATGGCTAAAATTAAGATAGTGATAATATCAAATGCTGGTGAGGATGCAGAGAAACTAGACGACTCATACATTGGTGGTAGGAAGGTAAACAGTACAGCTATTCTGGAAAAGAGTTAGGCAGCTTCTTTTAAAACTAAAAATAAACTTAACTATATGACCCAGCAATTTGGTATTCATCACAGAGAAATGAAACTTACTTTCACATAGAACACTGTACATACATGTTCACAGTCACTTTATTTATAACAGCCCCAAACTGGAAACTACCCAAATGTCCCAAAGATGAATGGTAAAACGACTATGGTACATCATAACATGGAACGTTATTCAGCAAGGCAAAGGAACAAAGCATGAACATACACTTTAATAATCAGCAAAGAAATTATGCTGAATTTTTTTAAAAAGCAATTCCAGAAAGATACATACTACATGATTACTTTAATGTAACCTTCATGAAAGATGGCAATTATAGAGATTAAGAACAGAGAGGTTGTTGCAGTTTTTTAGGATGGTTGGGATAGGTATGGCTATAAAGAGGTAGCATAAGAGTATCTTCTGGTGATAGGACAGTTAAGAATCTTCATCATAAGCACTGCAGCAACACCAAAAAGAAACAAATGGGACAAGATCAAGATAAAAAGCTTCTGCACAGCTAAGGATACCACAACTAAAGCAAACTGCATGCTATGAATTTGACAAAGGGCTAATAACTAAAATCCACAAAGAACTCAAATTAATCATGGGAAAAGAACAAACAATCCCATCTGTCACTGGGCAAGAGACATGAATAGAAACTCCTCTGAAGATGATAGGCAAAGGCAACAAACACATGAAAAATATGCTCATCGTCCCTAATCATCAGAGACATGCAAATCAAAACCTTTCTGAGATATCACCTAACTCCAGTAAGGTTAACCCACATCACAAAGTCCCAAATCTGCAGATGCTGGCATGGATGTGGAAAGAAGGGAACACTTCTGTACTACTGGTGGGGTCAGCCTAAAGAAGCACTATCTCCTTCAATGGAGGAGAGTGACCCCACAAGGAGGCATCGTCCATTCATCCAATCTCTGGCTTGGGTTACCCATTGACTACAAAGCAAAAAAAATCCATTGATGAAGTTAATATAGGTCATCAGGTGGAAAAGGATAGTCCCTGATTCCTACTATTCAGAAAACCAACCAACCACCTATTGCAGAGAGCTGCTATAAAAATTAAATGATATAAAGCACATTATGCACTCAAAAATTCCTAAAATTTAGTAAATAAATGAGAAATGTAACTTGTTAAATATATAATAAGGGTTTTCTTTCTCACTATACAATTCAATTTAGCAATTTTCTATGCCTCCCAGCATTTTCTCCATCCATGTGAGAGGTATAGTGGAGAAGGAGAAGAACCAACATTTCCTGGGTGACTACTATGATTGTAGCATACTGCTAATCATTTGTTACATAGGCCATCTCATTTCATTCTCTCTAGAAAATATGTGACAGGAATTTTTACATTCATGGAAAAGGCGAAGAAATGAAGCTCAGTTTTGTTACCCAATTTGCTTATAATTATGATTAGGAACTCAGATCTATCAAATTCCTAAGTCAATGATTTCTCCATTATTTTACATAGATGGGCTACCTGTGCACATCACATAACTTTTTCATCAAGTTGGGGGGAATTAGAGGAAAATTTACTAACATAGAAATAGCCAACTTAGAGCTTGCCATATTAGTTGACATGTGATAGATGTGATGAGGAAGAGGAACAGAACGATAAGGGTAGCTATGGTGGTGATGAATAATGGTAGTGATGGTGATGATAATGATAAACATCTCACTTAACGTCAAGCTAAAGAACTACAACTGACACCAAGAATTCCTCAAATAGGGTATCACTGTGTAGCTCAAGTAGTCAAACTAATAAATTTTTGTTAATCCTAGACCTTCATTCACAAGCAGCAGCTTTGTCAGAGCAAGCTATGTGTGACAGTGACTTGACTTCTCTAAACTTCAGTTTCCATGTTTGTGAAATTCACTAATGATATAAAATGTGATGCCTAGCGTTGATGTGAGGACTGAATGAAAACTGTGTTTAGAACACTTGGAGCAAGGCCTAGTGACACAAGTGACACAAGGTGACACAAGGCACAGTGACAGCTAAGTCAAATTAGCCACTTATTTCTGAGGTAGTGAGTTCAAAGATGAATGGACTCGTAGCAAGTCTTCCTTTCAGGAAAGCGCCCCGAAGTGGGAATAGCCTCTTTCATTATGTGTCCATGCCCATTCCACTCATCAATACTGTTCAGAATCTGGGAGTGAAAGGGGAATATCAGGCAAATGAAGAGGGGGGAAAGTAACAGAGGTAATCAACTCCTGGGCAACAAAAATAGGGAGCAAAAAGAGCAGTTCCCATTCTGCTTACTACAAAGTATTTTTATTTTTTGTTTGTTTTATGAAAATTGTCTAAAGTCACACTTGAAAATAAAGAGCTTGGTAAAAATGTTGATGTCAAAGAGATTTTGTAAACCAGTTTCACTTGAAAATGCCAAGATTAATGGTATAATCTCGATTTTGAACCTCCTTTTTGAAATCCTACCCCCCAATAAGGGACTAACCTGTCAAAAGAAGACTCAGAAGTTTACCTCAAGCAACATGTTAAAAGAAATTTCTTTCATTTAACATTTCAACAAATAGAAGAACCAAGAATGTTTTTAAAAATTATTCTAGCAGCCAGGCACAGTAGCTCATGCCTGTAATCCCATCATTAGGGAGGCAAACTGGGGTGGACTGCCTGAGCTCATGAGTTCAAGACCAACTTGAGCTAGAACAAGACTGCATCTCTAAAAAATAGCCAGGCATTGCATCTTATTTATAAGTGAAATATGATTGTAATTTCCCTTTATAATATATTTTTTCTAATTTTAATATCAGGTGTTTCCAGATTAAGTAGAATGACTTTGAAATATTTCTTCTTTTTCTATTGTCTATAAGATTTGGAATGATATATTTTTTGAAATTATCTTTTACTTTTATTTATAAATATTAGTTATCTATTTTTTGAGACTTTGGAAAAAAAAAAAAGAAATTGACTGATGACTCCATACTGAGCCTCAGAGTTAAAGCATTCTATAATAGACATGCTCTTATTTGACAATGTGAATGTTACTTTATTTGCATTATTATTATCAATATTGGTTAATATTTTGATGCAGTTACTGTCTGATTTCTTTTCTGAATGTATTTATCTTCGTTCATTCTTTTTTGAGGCTTTTGTTTCTCGTCCTTATCCAACACTTATTGTTATTAAATTTTAAGCCTTTTTAATTCTGTGAAGGCAAAAAGTGGAAACTAATAAACACATGTATATGTAAAAATAAAACAATAGCCAGGTATTTTAGTCTCAGCTACTTAGGAGGCTGAGGCAAGATCGTGTAACCAAGGGTTTGAGGTTGCTGTGAGCTGTGATGCCACAGCACTCTACTGAGGACAATAAAGTGTCTCAAAAAATAATTATTCTAGCATATATCAGAAAACTGGAGCAAGATGTCTGACTAGAGACATCTCAGTGCCATTCCCGTGTAGTGAAATAGGGGCAAGAAGACTCCAACCACCTCTGGCTGAGAGAACCTACCCAGAAACTTCATTCTAGGGGCACAGTGAAGCAATAGGAGACTCCAGGAGCTAACGAGAAGATATGGAGCTGAGGAAAATCTGCATAGAAGGCAAGTGCCCAGCTGGCCTTCCAATGGAGGAGTAGGGACAGAAAAAGGCTGTTCTGCAGTTTTTTGATGTTGGACTGAATTGCTCTCTGGAGCTGCCTTGGAAGGGAAAGGCAGTTCGAGCAGCATCCTGCAGCCAGGATTGAATACCACATCTCCCATTGGCTTGGGTACTGGCAAGGCACTGCTATTGTGGAAAGGTCATGCCAAAGGAACAGTCTGCAGGGTCATAGTGCACATCTGGCTCTGGCACACCTGTTGAGACCAGGCAACTGTCCTTGGGCTGAGAGAAATGGCCCCTGCATCCCTGAGAAGGCCACTTTGTTGTCAGGGGGCACTGTTTGACATGCCTCCTAAGCAATCTGGCAAGAGGTCCAGGACACCAATCCCACAGGGATCTAATGCTGGATCTAACCAGACCCAGATTGAGAGCAAATAAGTCAAGAAGATGGGATCAGGTCTCCTCTGCAACTGGAAAGTGGCTTCCAGGCCCCATTTTACACAACAAAACCACTGTGTGTGTTCTCCATCTCCAAACACATACAGACACACACATATTTTATTTTTTCAATTTTTTTCCTTAGTTTTATTTTCTTTTGCTGTTGCTGTTTGGTTGGTTTTGTTTCATTATTATTTTTTCATTTGTATTTCCTCCAGTAACAAGGGCTCTTCCATTTTTGTTACAATTTGTCAGCCTCTTTTATTCTTTCTTACCTTTTTATTTATGTCCTTTTAAATCTCTTTTGTTAGAGATTTTTCTACTTTTCTCATCTATTGCACATAAATTTCTCCTATAACAATTAAAATATCCCTTTTTTAGTTCACTTCATCTTCCATAACTGTATTTATAATTTTCTGCATCTATTTTTACTTTTTTTTCTTTACTCTGAGGGCAGGAGACTCATGCCATTGGGTTGAATGGGGGCTCACAGCATTGGTCTGCCTCAAGGAGGCAATGAGCTCATGGTCTAGGGTGTCTTCTAGCTTTGGCCTCTGGAAAGACAGTATTGGTATGTTATCACTGCAATATAGTCCTTTTTTTTTTTTCTATACTTGGTGGAGGTATTGCTTTTTTTTCTATATTTGGTGGGGTATTGCTTTTACCCAGACTAGCAAGGAACTCCTAACATTGAGGGACCACCCAGCCTGGCCCCCACAAATTCCTAGAGTTGCAGATGTGGGTCAAAGCACCCTGCCAAATGCCATAATTTCTCCTCTTTCTCTTTCTCTCTTTCTGTCCTTCTTTTTCCCTTTTCTTCAATTCTTCCATTTCTCTCCCCATTTTTTTTTTAAATCTTTTTCTTTCCTTTCTCCCTTCTAACTCTTTACCCTTATCTTCTTTAAGCCTTTAAGCCAAAAGGTCACTTCCACATCTAAGCTCAGACACAAGATAATTTAAAGTGAAATAGCTAGAGAGAGGAAAAAGCAGGGTAAGGAAATGAACAAGTAAAAAACACACACATAAGGATAAACCAACAGAAAAATTCTGGCAACATGAAAAATCAGAACAGAACAAGCCCCTGAAGGAATAATAAGATACCTACCACAGAATATTCCACCCATAAAGAACTAATGTGACAGAAATAGAATTTAAAATATGGATGGTAAAAAGAATAAAGAAAACGATGTGAAAGTGGAAAATGGCTAAAAGGAAATCCAAAAACAGAACCAAAAATGGATGAAAGATATGAAGAATATAGAAAGGATATGGTAGAGTTTAAGGAAATGAAGAATTAAATCAGGGAACTTTAAAGATGCTATAGAAAGTATCAATAACAGATCAGACCATGGAGAAGAAAGAATCTCAGAACTAGAGGATAAAGATCTTGCACTAACTAAGGCAGTTAAAGAGGCAGAAAAGAAGAGAGAAGAAGCAAATATATGAATTATAGGGATCTCTGAAGGGGAAAAAGTATATCCCAAAGCAATGGATGTCCCACTGGAAGATATCATAAGTAAAAATTGCCCAAGAATCACTAAGGATCAAACCCTGGGTCATCTCAAAATAAACAGAGCTTCTCCCAGACACATTGTAAGGAACCTGTCCAATGTTAAGACAAAAGAGAAAATTCTGCCAGCAGCCAGGAGTAAACACCTGACCTACAGTGGTAGATCCATCATGATGACAGGAGACTTTTGAACTGAAACTTTCCAAACCAGAAGAGACTGGTCATTTACCTTTAATTCTCTAAAACAAAGCAATTTTCAGTCCAGAATTCGATATCTTCCTAAACTAAGCTTCAAAATATTTGGAGAAATCAAATCATTTACTGATATGGAAACATTGAGGAAATATATCACAACTATCTGGGCTCTACAGGAAATATTTTTCACACTGAACAACACAATGGGCCACCAGGAAAGTAAACACCCAGAACCTAAAGGACAAAAGCCTAACTTCCACGACAGCACAAAAGATTAAACTAAGCAACAGACCTTCACAAAATAAGATGCATAGAACTCAGCCACACTTATCAAATCTCTCAATAAATGTTAATGGCTTTAATTCTTCACTGAAGGGGCACAGGCTGTCCAATGGGATTAAAAAAACACAAGTCATTGGGCGGCACCTGTGGCTCAAAAGAGTAGGGTACCGACCCCATATACTGGAGGTTGTGGTTTCAAACCAACTCTGGCCAAAAACTGTAAAAAAAAAAAAAAAAAAGCACAAGCCATCTATATTTCATCTTCAGGAAACACACAAGATACAGGGCGAAGGGTTAGAAAACAACATTTCAGGAAAATAGAAATCAGAAGAAAGGAGGGGTTGCTACCTTATTTGCAGATCCAAGTGGATTTAAAGCAAATAAAGTTAAGAAAATCACTTCATACTGGTCAAGAGAACAATACAAAAAGAGGACATTTTAATTCTAAAAATTTATGCATGGCAGGGCACAGTGGCTCACACCTATAATCCTAGCACTCCAGGAGGCCAAGGCAGGTTTATTGCTTGAGCTTACAATTTCAAGAAAAGCCTGAGCAAAAGCAAGACACTGCCTCTACCAAAAATAGAAAATCCGAGTCAAGAGGATCACTTGAGCCCAAGAGTTTGAGGTTCTTGGGAGCTATGATGCCATGGCACTCTACCCAGGGTGACAGCTTAAGACTCTGTCTCAAAAAAAAAACCAAAAAAAAAAAAAAAACTTATGCACTCAACTTAAATGCTCCCAGATTTATAAAACAGACCTCAGTGGTATGAGAAATATGATTTCCTATAAGATGATAATACTGGGGACTTTAAAATGGCTGACAGAATTAGACATGTTCTCTAAACAGAAACTAAGCAAAGATCAAGGGACTTAAATGCAACCTTAGAAAAAATTGACTTAATAGACATATACAGAACACACCATCTCAAAGCTAAGGTGTAAAATGTAAACATTTTTCTCATCAATCTATGGAACATATTCAAAAGTAGATTATGTCCCAAAACATAAATCAAACCTCAACAAAATTAAAAGAATTGAAATTATACCTTTTGTTTCTCAGAAGACAATAAAAGTATAACTCAACTCCAACAAAATTTTCATCACACACTAAGGCATGGAAATTAAACAAGCATATGCTAAAGGACAGCTGGATCAAAAAAGAGATAAACGAGGAAATTATTAAAATCTTCAAATGCCTGCATGGGATAGTGTAAAATCAATCCTAAAGTGGTAAAATTATCACATTAAATGACTACATTTGAAAAACCAAAAGGGGAGCACATCAACAACCTAATGAATCATCTTAAGAAAATGGAAATGAAGAGCAATCCAATCCTAAAACTAGCAGAAGAAAAGACAAAACCAAAATTAAATCAGATATAAATGAAATGAAAAACAAATGAATCATTCAGAAAATTAAAAACATAAAGTTGGTTCTTTGGAAAGATAAACAAAATTGATAAACCTTTGGCAAGATTAATTACAAACAGAAATGTAACATCTCTAGGGTGGCTCCTGTGGTTCTGCGAGTAGGGCGCTGGCCCCATATACCAAGGGTGGCAGGTTCAAACCTGGCCCCAGCCAAAGTGCATCAAAAAGTAGCCAGGCATTATGGCAGGTGCCTGTGGTCCCAGCTACTTGGGAGGCTGAGGCAAGAGAATTGCCTAAGCCCATGAGTTGGAGGTTGCTGTGAGCTGTCACTCTACAGCACTCTACCAAGGGTGATAAAGTGAGAATTTTTCTATAAAAAAAAAAAAAAAAAAAGTACCATCTCTAATAACCTCAATAAGAAGTGAAAAAGAGAAAATACCAACAGATATCACAGAGATATGACACTATTTCAGAAATATGACTACTACAAGAAACTCTACATCCAGAAATTTGACAATGTGGAGAAAATGGACCTAACCTGAAATCACACCATCTCCCTAGATTTAACCAGGAAGAAATACATCTCCTGAATAGACCAATATCAAACACTGAGATCAAAGAAAGAATAAAAATCTTCCAATAACAACAACAACAAAAAAAACCCTGGACCAGATGGCTTCACACCAGAATTTTATTAAATCGTCAAAGATGTGCTTATACCTATATTGCAGAAACTTTTCCAAAACATTGAGAGGGAAGGAACCTCCCCAAACATATTCTATAATGCAAATATTACACTGATACCAAAACCAGGAAAGTATACAATTAAAAAGGAGAATTTCAGACCAATTTCACTAATGAATACTGATGCAAAAATACTCAGAAAAGTCTTAGCCAATAGCTACACATTAAAGAACTCGTACACAGGGATGCAAGACTGGTTTAACATACACAAATCCATAAATGTAATCCACCATATCAATAGAAGCAAGAACAAAGACCATATGATCCTCTCAATAGATGCAGAAAAGCTTTTGATAAAATCCAGTGTCATTTTCTAACAAAGACAGTTGAGAATATAGGCTTATATGACACATTTCTTAAACTGATTGAAACCATTTATGACAAACCCACAGCCAATATCATACAGAATAGAATAAAACTAAAAACTTTTCCATTTAGGACTAGAACCAGACAAGGATGTCCTCTATCACCACTACTATTCAACATAGTTCTGGAAGTTCTAGCCAATACAATCAGACAAGAGAAGGACATAAAGGGTATCCAAATGGGGGCAGAGAAAGTCACACTCTCTCTATGGCAATGATATAATCTTATACTCATAGAACCCCAGGGATTCAACAACAGACTCCTGGAAGTGACCAAGAAATACAGTAACCTCTCAGGGTGTAAAATCAGTTTCCACAAATCAGTAGCCTTTGTTTATGCCAGTAACAGCCAAATTGAGAAATTAATCAAAGACACAATTCCCTTCACCATACTTTCACAGAAAATGAAATAACTAGGAATATACCTAACAGAAGAGGTGAAGGACATCAACAAAGATTTATGAAACCCTAAGAAAAGAAATAGCAGAGGACATTAACTAATGGAAGAATATACTATGCTATTGCCTGAGAAGAATCAATATTGTTAAAATGTCTATACTACCCAAGGCAATCTACAGATTCAATGCAATCTCCATTAAAATACCAATATTGCACTTTGAAGAACTAGAAAAAACAGTTCTTTGTTTCATATGGAATCAGGAAAAAAACAGATAGCCAAGGCAATTCTTACTAATAAAAACAAAGCCATAGGCATCACTCTACCAAACTCCAGCTTATATCACACACAAGTCCACATTGATCGAAACAACTTGGAATTGGCACAAAAATAGAGATATAGATTTATGGAATAGAATAGAAAACCAAGAGATGAAACCAGTATCTTATAGCCATCCAAACTTTGATAAATCAAACAAAAGCATTCACTGAAGAAAAGAATCCCTATTTAATAATGCTGGACAAACTGGATAACTACATATAAAAAACTGAAACTAGACCTGTACCTTTCACCACTTACAAAAATTGACTCAAGATGGATAGAAGATTTAAATTTAAGACATGAAATGATAAAAATCCTTGAAGAACATGTGGGAAAAACATTTGAGAACATCAACCTGGAAAAAGATTTTATGAAAATGATGTCTATGTCAATTGGAACAACAACAAAAATAAATAAATGGCACTTAATTAAACTGAAAAAGTTTATTCACAGCTAAGGATACAAAAATTAAAGCAAACAGACAACCTTCAGAATGGGAAAAAAATATTTGCATGTTATGAATCTGACAAAGGCTTGATAATTAGAATCTACAGAGAACTCAAATTAATCAACAAAAAAGAGCAAACAATCTCATCTATCACTGAGCAAGAGACATGAATAGAACCTTCTCTGAGGAAGACAGAAGAATGGCTAACAAACATGAAAAAATGATCATTATCCCTTATCATCAGAGAAATCCAAATCAAAACTGCCGTGAGATATCACCTAACACCAGTGAGAATAGCCCACATCACAAAGTCCCAAACTTGCAGATGCTGGGATGGATGTGAACAAAAGGGAACACTTGTACATTGTTGATGGGACTGCAGACTAATATAATCTCTATGGAAAAAACTATGGAGAATCTTCAAAGAACTCAAATTAGACCTTCCATTTGATCCCACAATCCCATTACTAGATATGTACCCAGAAGAAAAAAAAATCATCATAAGGACATTTGTACTAGATTGTTTATCATATCTCAATTTACAATCACCAACATGTAGAAATAAACTAAATGCCCATCAACCCATGAATGGATTAACAAACTGTGGTATGTGTATACCACGTAATATTATTCAGCCATAAAAAAAAGATGGTGACTTTACATCTTTTGTATTAATCTGGATGGAGTTGAAACACATTCTTCACAAGAATGGAAAAGCAGGGGGAGGAGATGAAGATGACCGCGGAGACGGTCCTATAGCCCATCTCTCCCAGGTCAGCAGGTGAGAGGGTGGGAGCTCTGGATCTGTCCCCGTGTGAACTATTGGAGTGGATGGGCAACTGGTAAGACACAGAGATCGGGAGGATTGGCGCGTTCGAAATATAGTTCTTAACTGTGGAAATGGGTGCAGACTGTTTCCCCCTGCGTGGTGGAGGGGCAGCCGGCCCCTCCCACAGGGAGGACAACAGGTCCCATCCCACAAGCTCTAATCAGAGAAAATTCCACTGAAGCGTGGAACTCAGAGCTTAACAATCAGAAAGGGACACTACTGAGAAGCATGGAGTCCCGGGCAGCCCTGCTGCGAGCCGAGGGGTCCGGACTCTGCCGGACTAACACATTGGAATGTCCAAAATGGTGAGCACCTTTTCCCCAGATCAATGAGAGGGAGAAAGAATTGGCGATCAGTCAGAGTTACACTTGGCGGGGACCATAGTAAACCCTGAGTGGGGCGGAGAAGACACTTTGAGCTGTGGAAGCTGTGGAAGTTGGCGAGGAGGGCCAC
>CAUYON010019140.1:0-22437 GCA_963573935.1 Arctocebus calabarensis | reverse complement strand
CTTACCAAATTACTGTGACCCTATTCTCACTGTAAGGTATAAGCACTCCATTGACAGCTAAAATATTTCATCTGATACTATACAAAATGCAGAATCCTTTCTTCCAAGTCTTGAAAGTATGATGTTGGCACTTTAATAGTGATGGCACTGAATCTGTAGATTGCTTCGGGAAGTATAGACATTTTAACAATGTTGATTCTTCCCAGCCATGAGTATGATATGTTCTTCCATTAGTTAATGTCCTCTGCTATTTCCTTTCTTAGGGTTTCATAATTTCTCTATAGAGGTCTTTCACCTCTTTTGTTAGGTATATTCCTAGGTATTTCATTTTCTTTGAAACTATTGGTGAAGTGAGTTGTGTCCTTAACTAGCTTCTCATCTTGGCTATTGTTGCATATACAAAGGCTACCGACTTGTGGACATTGATTTTATATCCTGAGACATTACTGTAATATTTTGATGACCTCCAAGAGTCTTGTGGTTGAGTCTTTGGGTTTCTCTAATTATAAGATCACATCATCAGCAAAAAGGGGGAGTTTGACCTCCCTTGCTCCCATTTGAATGCCCTTTATTTTCTTGCCTTGCCTAATTTGAATAGGCTAGAACTTCCAGCACTATGTTGAAGTAATGGTGACAGAGGACAACCTTGTCTGGTTCCAGTTCTAAGTGAAAGGTTTCAGTTTAGCTCCATTCAGTAAGATATTAGCTGTGGTTTTGTCATAGATAGCCTCCATCAGTTTAAGAAATATTTCACCTACACCTATACTCTGCAGTGTCCTAATTAGAAAAGGATGCTGGATTTTATCAAATGCTTTTTTTCTGCATCTATTGAGAGGATCATATGGTATTTGTTTTTGCTTCTATTGATATAGTGAATAACATTTATGGACTTGCATATATTAAACCAGCCTTGCATCCCTGGGATGAAACCTACTGGATCATGATGAATGACTTTTTTGATGATAAGCTATAATCTATTGGCTAGGATTTTGTTGAGAATTTTTGCATGTATATTCATTAGTGAAATTGGTCTGAAGTTCTTCATTTTAGTTGGGTCTTTACTTGGTTTTGGTATCAGGGTGATATTTGCTTCATTGAACATATTGGGGAAGATTCCTTTCTCCTCAATTTTTTGGAATAATTTCTGGAGTATAGGAATAAGCTCTTCTTTGAAGTTTTGAGAGGAATCATAGAAGATTCCTTCCTCCTCCATTTTTTGGAATAATTTCTGCAGTATAGGAAGGAATAAGCTCTTTTTTGAAAGTTTGATATAATTCTGGTATGAAGCCATCCAGACTGGGGCATTTTTTTGTTGGGAGATTTTAATTGTTCTACTGATCTCAGTGCTTGAAATTGGCATGTTCAGGAGATCTATTTCTTCCGGGCTAAGTCTAGGGAGAGGGTGTGATTCCAAATATTGATCCATTTCCTTCACATTGTCAAATTTCTAGGCACATAGTTTCTGGTAATGTTCAGAGATAATCTCTCTTATCTCTGTGGCATCAGCTGTTAGTTCCCCTTTATCATTTCTGATTGAGGTTAGTAGAGATTTTACTTGTTTATTTCTATTTAGTCTGACCAGAGATTAAAAGACAGTATCCAGGAACCCCCGTATAGCTAAGGTAGTTCTTAGTGATAAAAATAATGCCAGGGGCATCAGAATACCAGAGTTTACGCTGTACTGCAAGGCCATAGTGCTCAAGACAGCATGGTACTGGCACACAAATAGAGACATAGACATTTGGACTCAAACTGAAAAACAGGAAATGAAACTTACAACTTACAACAACCTAATCTTCAATAAACCCAAGAAGAACATACACTGAGGGAAAGACTCCCTATTCAATAAATGGTGCTGGGAGAACTGGATACCCACATACAAAAAACTGAACCTGGACCTGCATCTCTCTTCACTCACAAAAATTGATTAACGATGGATAAAGGACTTAAATTTAAGGCATGAAAGGATAAAAATTCTTTAAATAAGCATAGGAAAAACACTGGAAGATATCCACCTGGGGAAAGAGTATGAAGAAGACTGACTGCCATGGCAATTGCAATAACAACCAATATAAGCAAACGGGACTTAATTGAATTGAAAAGTTTCTGTACAGCTAAGGAGACCACAACCAAAGCAAATAGACAGCTAGGAAAGGATATTTGCATATTTCAAATCAGAAAAAAGCTGAATAACCAGGATCTATAGAGAACTTAAATTAATGCACATGAAAAAAAGCCAATAATTCCATATATCAAGGGGGAAGAGAGATGAACAGAAACGTCTCTCAAGAAGACAGATGAATGGCTAGCAAACATATGAAAAATGCTCATCATCCTTAATTATTAGAGAAATACAAATCAAAACCACTCTGAGATTATCATCTAACCCCAGTGAGAATGGTCCACATCACAAAATCTCAGAACTGCAGATGCTGGCATGGATGTGGAGAGAAAGGAACAATTTTTACAGTGCTGGTGGGACTGCAAACTAACACAACCTTTTTGGAAGGAATTATGAAGAATCGCCAAAATGTGGAAACACCCTAAATGCCCCCCAACCCAGGAATTAATTAACAAGCTGTGGTACATGTATACTATGAATACTATTCAGTCATTAAAAAAAATGGAGACTTTACAGCATTTGTATTAACCTGGAAGGAAATGGAACACATTATTCTTAGTAAAGCATCACAGGAATGGAAAAGCACGAATCCTATGTATTCAATCTTGATTTAACAACAATTAAAGACAATTAATGACATGGTGGGGGGGTGGGGAAAGGGGAGAGCAGAGAGAGAGAAGTAGGGAGGGTGTGGGGTTTCAGCATGACACATCTTGTACCCTCGATGAATCCCCAACAAAGTTTTCAGAAAAAAAAAATTGTCATCTGATAAACACTTAATGCTTCTGCTTTATTTATGTTTTCAGAACACTTTAAAAGATTTGTATTATAGCTAGAAATCATCTTCATCAGATGAAATGGACCTCTAATTGTAAGCAACAATTCTTAATAGGGTATGATATAATAAATACTATAGCTAGGTACGTTTTTATTTTCCTTGAAATTGGTCTATGTCTGAAAGCCTGTGTATATTTAGTAAGTAAGAGGGAGGTCATGGCTTCAGAAAGAATTTTGCAAATAAAACCCCTCCATTCTTTGGTATAATATTCTTTTCTGGGATTTATGCAAATATAACTCCTGGTAAAGTTAGAAATCCCATTTGGTCTTTTAAAATAAGTATATATAACAGTTCAATGGGCACACAAGGGGGAAAATAATTTGTCTTATTATGAAACTTATGAAAATCACATCACTGAGTTAAAAAATCCTTACAGAGTACATAATTGATTATATAGTTAGTAATGTGAAATCTTGGCATATATGCTAGGGAAGACAACAACAAAAAAATCATCTCTGGGAGGTGAGATTAGGAAAGGCAGAAATAAGATCCATTAAATTTCTTACCAAATTGCTCACAATACAGAGAAGAAATATAGATTTCTCAATGTGAGAAAAATGTGAACAAATGAAACTTCAGGAAGGAACAATAAAAATGATTAAGGGTCTAAATGAAATGATTAATGGACAGAGATTAAAAGACAGTATCCATTTAACTGAGTGGAAAGACTAATGGGAAATCCAATCACTTGAAAGCATATGTAGGACACACACAAAAAAAAGGGGGGGGGGAGGAGAAAATTTTAGGTTAACCAAGAAAAAATAACCAGAAATTATGGGATAAAATAGAGTATAGGAAATTTGTGAGTAACTATCATAGAAAAGGCAGCCTTGTTTGGTCTTTAAAGCTGAAGAATTATTTCCTAAGGGACATAATAAAAGGCCCAATTGCTTGAGCCATTTATGTAGACCAGACAAAGAAGTAGGTAATGGTATAGGAAACAATGCTATATTCACAAAATTATGGACATTATGATCTAATATCTCCTATCCTGCCAGCACAAAAAAGTCTCTAATGCACATAATTTCTTGGCTTCCAGCTTTTGTATTTTCTCTTTTTAGATCAGAGCTGATATAACACTGAACAGGCACTCTGAAAAATGAACTTCTTCCATATACTACTTCAACACCTTCTGTAATCTTTTCATTCTTATTTATATATTATTTACTATATTAGGTTGTTTTATAAATTAAGATGCCCTTTAGCAAGGGAGGTATTCAAATTTGTGATGCCCAAATAAACTGTGTTCTGAAATACAAAAATCATAGTTACATATTTCATTGATCTACCAACCAACTTAAAACTCAGGAAAGATTACTTTTATCTCCCCTGGTTTCATCATATTTTAAAGATGTCTTAACATATAATAAAAAGGTAATTTATCTAGAATATACGCAACTGAAAAGTTTTAACAAAATTATTTCCTTTCTATCTTGTCTCATGAAACTGTCAAAACATGATTCTGTGACATGTATTATATTTTTCAAAATTGTTTTCTTAACCCCTTTGTATATTTTGGTTTATTCTATTATTTTCAAACTGATTTAAGAGATGGATCCATAAATTAGATGAACATTAACCATTCACTGTAAAAACTGATCATCTAGAATAATATAGTCCTTGGAAGTAGTCGATAAATATTTTTTCAAATAATGTGATAATATGTTTTTCATCATAAAGCTTTTTATACTATCTAGGAATATGAAAAGACTGATATGGCATTATATATATTAATAAAATAATACTGGATGCTAAGAACATGCACACACACACGAAAAAACCTGGTGATATTCTAGAGTTTTAAAAATATGTCTAACATATTCTCTTCTTTAATCTTCACTACTACTCTAAAGAGACTGCAGCTCAAATAAAGTAATGTGTCAAGTGCTACTCAGTCTGGGAAGAATAGGGTGCTGAAATGGAGTCTTTGGGCTTTATTTATTTTTTATTATGTATTTATTTATCCATTTATTTAGAGACAGAGTCTCACTATGTCACCCTCCGTAGTGTGTTAGGATGTCATAGCTCATAGCAACCTCAAACTCTTGGGCTTAAGCGAATCTCTTGCCTTAGCCTCACAAGTAGCTGGGACTACAGGCGCCCATCACAACATCTGGCTGTTTTTTTTGACAGTTGTCATTGTTGTTTAGCAGGCCCAAGCCATGTTTGAATCCTTCAGCTTCAGCATATGTGGCTGGCACCCTTAACCACTGGGCTACAGGCACTGGGCTTGTCTTTGGGCTTTAGACATTTAATGTTTACACAAATCATTTGATTTCTCTTAGTGAAATAGGCAGTAGACTTTCCTGATTATTGCTTTTTCAGTTTTTGGCATTCTTCTTGGATATGAAAAAATGCGGTACAACTAAAGAACAACTAGACCACAAGCCAAACCCTGGAAGCCTACTTTTGGTTCTGCTGATAACTATCAAATCTCAGGTAATTGGTTCAATATTATGGGTCTGTTTTTTCAGCTATCACACATAAAGTTTGAGAATATCATGCACATGCAAAATCTGATTATAAAAAGCAAATAACATGCCTTTCAAGTAATACAAGAACACTTAAAATTTATGTATCAAATTTGTTATATTCAATTTGGTATGTAATCCCTTCATTCTGAAAAGATATCTAAAAAACTTATAAATTTCATCACTTAGGCAACAAATAAACCCTTTATTATATAAAGCTCTTCCTAATGGATAAATAAGCTGAAACTTACACAGATGTTAGGCATCTCTATAAACATATTTCTAACATTTTTAAACCTATTGACAATTTCAACCTTTAAAATGAATCAGATTATTACCTGTATTTATTCCCATCAAGTACTAAAATCATGAATTAATCAATGTCAATTATCCATGAAGTTTAGGGATTGATATTTTTAAAGGGAGCAGAGTGATAGAGTTAATAGTCTCACTCTCCTCTGATTTTAGACCACTACATAATTTCAACACATGACAGTTTAAGAGAAATTTTATAACCTGGGATATTTCCAGAGAACTGGGAGAACCAGAATGAGACAATATACCAATAATCTTAGGGAAACTAGGGATTTTTTATAATGTAAAAATAGATTCAGATAATTTTTGATAGCCAGTGAGGTGCTTTATGACTTTACTGTGATCAATAGTCTGGCGGAAATAACCGGCCAGTATGAGTTGTATAATAAAGCAAGGTCAAGTGTCTTCCTCCCTCCATCATGGAGTACATAGTACAATATTATCTACCGCACATGAATCCTGTGTGATAGTCATATACTAATGAGAACCACCTTTTTAAAATTTTTAAACTTACCTAAGAAAAAAATCTTATGCTTCCCAACATATTCATAAATTCATAAAGCTGTCCAGCCCTATTGTAGTGTCTGTAGATATAGCATCAAGCAAACATAAAAAATTCCTTTTCTAATGGATTTATCTTCACTGAAGTGAAGCATTAAGTAAGAAAGAAAACAAATGTCAGAGTAATTACAGACCATGGCAGAAGTTATAAAAATACTCTATTGGATAAACAAGGGGGAACGGCCACGTTGTTTAGAGTTATCAGATATGGACTCTGTGAAGGTGACACTTAAACGACTACCTTACATATAAAAGCAGATCATCTAAAATACAACTAGAAGAAAAGTAACCCAGTCCAGGGAGGGGGAAGAGTGAATTTAGAAGACAGTGGAAAAAAACAAATAACGGTGAGCACGGTGGAGAGCTGGGTTAGGTTGAAGGATATTCACAGAGAATGAGAAAGACAGCTTGGTAATAATGGTCAGGGACACATCTGTTATTTTTCAACAGCAGAAGAAAACATGGAGGCCAGGTATGACTAAGTGATTTCAGGTATCCATGCTAAATGTAGGAAAATAATGACTATTAAATGTTATTAAAACTTAAAAAAGTATCTTAGATGTATGTGAAACTTTTGAGGACCATTTTCTCCCACTTCCCATACTCCTTTGAGGCTGGGATGAAAGTGCAGGTATAATACAAGAGGTTTTTCTTGCAGCTGTCAATGTCCTGAAAACTCACTGGTCACATAAGGTCAAGTGTGATGGTGCATTTCTATGTAAGTTCTTCAAGATGGTTAATTTTACATGTCAACTTGGACTGAATAATGAGGTATACACACATTTGTTCTAACATTATTCTGTGATTGTTTGTGAGAGCATTTTGGATGACTTTAACATTTGAATCATAGACTGAGTAAAACAGAAGGCTTCTTTCGATTTGAATGATGCTCATCCAAGCAGTTGAAGGCCTGAGTAAAATGAAAAGGTTGATCCTCCCCCCCAAACAGCAAAGAATTCCTCCTGCTTAATGGTATTTAAGATGGGATATTAGGTATTTTATGACTTTGGACTTACCAGTAAAGTAAAGCATTAGCTCTTCTGGGGTGTTGAGACTTCTGGATTACAGGAGGGAATTAAACTGTCAGTTCTCTTGGTTCTTAGGTCTTTAGACTGTAATTGAAATTAAAATATTGCTTCTCTTAAATTTCCAGTTTGACAACTCACACTTCAGATTTTGAAATTTTCCAGACTCCATAGTCATGAAAAAAAATTCCTTATAGTAAATCTCTTGATCTAGAGATAAAACAGATGTCATATTGATATGATATCCATATATATATATATTTTGTTCTATTGGTTCTCTACTAATAAAGAAGCTGTTAAATTAAAAAATGGAAATAGTGTAACAGAATGGATTATGTTCTTGTTCACATGAATTTTCTCTAAAAATATTGAATTATAACAAATCATTTTACTTTACTGTGATCAATATCCTGGGGGAAATATGTGAATATGTTATGTAAATATGGGAACAGCTATGACTTGTCTGAGTCTTGACCTTTCATTCCTTATTCATCTATTAATATGTATTGTTTCCTATGTACCCAGAGTCTTCTAAGCAAAGTGAATAAAATACATAAAATTCCTTTCATCACTGAGCTTTATATTTTAGTGTAAGCAGTAGTCAATAGTAAGTTAAATATTGTACTGCTTTGACAGCTACTTTCAAATCTGGTGTTAAATTCATTTTCTACCCTTTTCTGCCCAATTCTTTATTTCAGGAAATTACTCACCTTTCCTTACCCTAGAATTTCCAGGTAGGCCTCTGAATGGGAAGCACGTATGGAAGGCTGGAATCTGGGTGGGGAGGAAGATGTAGAATACTTTGGAGACGTCAGCAGCAGCAGCTGTGTCTCTGCTGCCTCCAACTCTGCAGCTCCTGCTGGCAGCTCCTCAGAGAAATGCAAATTAAATGTAAATTAACACCATAATGAGATACTATTTCACATCCAGATTGACAAAAATTTAATAATGTGACAAAACCAAATGCTGTCGGGGTGAGAAGACTTACACCCTTTTGGAGGGAGAATTAGTAGAAACATTTTGGAAAACAAATTTTATAGAAACATAGATCAACATATCCACCTACTCCTCCGTCTCCTGGTTACGCACTGTAATGCTCCCTTGCACGTGGGAACCGAGAGAAGGGCACAAAAATGTCTCTGACACTACTTGCTAATTTGGAGTAGAAAAAAAATCGCAAATCACCATAGTAAACATTTAGAGAATAGACAAATGAATTTTATTTACACAAATATAATGAAATATTTTTCAAACCATAAGTGAGTAATTTAGAGGTTATAGAATGGACATGAATGCATTTTTTAAAAATGTCTTTGAGGAAAACAAACACAGAATACACAGAATATTTCTATTTTTATGTATATATACATAAAATATTTCTATTTTATATGAATAAAAATAGAAATCTATATGTGTATATACATGTGTATAGATACCAAGTATACAGTATGATTTCATTCACATAAAATATTTTGTCCAAAAAGAAAGTATGTAAACAAAACATGCAAACCCCTAATATTCTGAAATGAAAAATATATCAAATAGAGAATTCTAAAAAGTCAAAATTTAAGGTAATGTTTCAGGAGGGTGGCTGAAGAAGTAATTCCACACTGGTATGGTACAATATATTATTTCCAGCATTTATGATCAGAGGAGAAAGTTTTAAAGAGTTGCATATTTATTAAACCTTATTTTTATTGAAGAAAAATTTGAGGATAAAACTTTGGAATCATCAAAGCAATTAATGATGTTCTTTCTTTGAAGGTGGTGGGCACATAGCTGCTCAGTTTTTATTGTTCATTTACTTTTATTTATACTTATCTAAATACTATTTTATATTTTTAAAAATGTTTTAAGTTAAAGCACAACTTGAAGCAAATGACAGCTCTGTAAAATTACTATCAGTACTATAACATTATGATTATTATTGATGCTAACATCAATATTGATAAAATGATTCTACCTTGTACATCTTTCAAAAATATAAGAAACATGTAGGCAATACACAATTCAGATACAATAGAGGGTGAAAAACCAGAGAAACCACTCTAGCAGAGAAAATACCAAATGCCCTGGACTTTTCTGATATATCATTCTTACAGAGATAGGTTATCATATTCTAATCTTTATTTTCCATTTAATATTTAAATTCATATATACATGTATATAGTAATAATTTGAATGAGTACAGGTATCAAAATTATGTTATTTTTTATGTAAGAATTAATTTTTCCCAATAGTTTCAAATCCAAATAAAATATTTTCAATGGGTTTGAAACACACAGGGAATGTATCAATAAGATGGATCCAGTTGCATCACATGTATCTATTTTTATAACATGTCATAACCATAGAAAAGCTAGATAGGCTATCCTATCACTATTACCTACCTGAAAATACATGATATTAGTGACAGCAGCATTGAGCAAACGTGGTAAGTCAACTTTGACTTACTTGACCTTTGGCAAATACAAATTTATTTGCAATAGATGTATGCATCGTTTCTGAAAGAATACATACTCTTTAAAAATAAGTTCTTCTTCCTCTTTGAAGATAGGACTTCCCAATTCTATGTCATTTTCCCCAACTAAAGCGATTGTCATTAAAGTATGAAAATTTTCCAAGTATGTCAAAATGATGTAGTGTGGTACATGTTTTGATATTTCTGTAGTGGACTCCATGTAATATGTACAATCCCAACACAATGATACATAAAATTAATATCATCAGATGCATGTATACTACTATTTCAGGCAATGTTATAAGTATGTACTTTAAACATAATAAATCATCCTATTCTTGAAATTGTATGAGGTAAATGCAATTATTCACCTTTTGTTTTGTTTTATTTTTACAGCTAATGAAATTGTGGCCCAGAGTAGGCACAGAAATTTGCCATTATTTATATTGCTCATAAAAATGATTTGAACCCAGTAATATGTTTTAAAAAGTTCTCATTCTCCATTGCTAAACCACTCAGCACCAAATGCATATAGAAATTAGGTTGCTAATCTGGGGCAAAGCTGGAACATAGTCAAAGGTAAGCAGGATAAAAGATGGGACAAGGTGGAACCACTAACGTTAGCTCTGTGATTGGATTAATTCTCATAGGGAAGATAATGGGCAAGTGAAGGCGAAATAGTGAAAATCAATAGTCCAGGCTAATTTAGGAAGAAAAAGAAGCATGGACAGAAAGAAGGCTTTAGGCAAAAGAGGCAAAGCTAGGTTAGATAAGCGTCATTCAGTACCTGGGAAAGTTACCTGGGAGTGCAGAGCAACCTCTGTGAAACTCCCTTCTCAGGCCTTTTTAACTTTCTATTGTGGGGTGAGGATAGGGGAGCACTTTCCCTTCTTTGTGTTCTTAATGTTGGTCTTTTAATTTTTTTTTCATTTGAAAAAACCTCAAACTAAAAAGAAAGGTGTTTAAGTATGTGACCAAGATTTTCTTGTTTGTAAAACTGTGAGAGTAATGACCGCTGGTGCGTAATTTTGGCGTATCCCATTTTGATAGTGTTCACTTTGGTGGGCTGATTAAGATGGACCCTGCTGGCTTGTCAGCTCTAAAGCTTCTCTTTTGCCCTTTGCAATTACTAGAAATTTTATGGGGAGGTAATTTGAAATTATGTCAGTAATTACAGATGCAGAGGTGTATGTGTACAAACGCGTCTCCATTATTCTTTGAGTACTTCCTTGCAGCTGGGCTGCTGGGTAAATAAGAAGTGTCAGTGTGATTTTATTTAGGGCCCTGACCCAGTACAGACAATCAACTTTCTCTCAAAGGGTCATGGCTTCAATGATCACAAAATATATGTGTAAGTATACGTATACATATGTGTGTGTGTGCGTGCACATATGTTTGTGTATTTATTTGTGTGTTGTGTGTGTATATTTGTACTGTGGTTGCCAAAAAAAAAAACGTATACACATTTTAAAAGATCTTGTTGGAAGTAAAACTGATCATTCCCCAAAAGTGTACAAGTTGCAGGTAAAATGGATGTGTGAGCATATCGAGGGATGCTTGACCAGGAATGGTATCTTCAGTTCACTTTCAGAAAGTAACATACAGATAACATCTCTTAAAATTTGTATACATCATTCCTGCACTGTGTGTAAGTATGAGTGTGTGTGTGTGAGCACGTGCGTTTGTGTGTATAAGAGAGAGTGAGAGAGAGAGACAGAAGCCAGTCCTCCTTTTTGTAACAAATCCTCCTTCCCTCCCCGTGCTCCCCAGCTCCCTGTGGATGCCTTTCTCATCCTCCTAGCCCTCTGACCTCCGTGCTGGGCCACAGTACCACGCTGGGACTCCAAGACCCTATATCTGTTTACCCTAGAATTAATAATTATTTGTGTAAAGGCTAAATCATCTTCTTAATTCTTTCAGAAATCTTCACACTTGAAATGCTGTAGAAAAGAAACTTTTCTTCTCTTCTGACATGAGTGCCCAACGTATGGTATAAAATATTAGTGGAGGTTTTAAACTTATCTAGGTTTCGTTATATCCTCCTGACTGCTAGGATTTTTCAGATTCTTATAAGCACCAAACTTCCTCTTCGAGGACTGTGATGTCTCAAACCTCTGTAATTTGACTCCTCCAAGCGAAGAGAACATGTGTCTTCTTTTAGTGGCTGCAGAGGGCTGACATTGTGAGGAAGTATTCAGGAAGGGGCTGCAATTTTCCATTTACTAGATATAAAAATTCTTATGAATATAAGGTCCTCCTGGAGTTTTTAAAGCTACAAAATCTTCTTCATCTCTCTCTTTGAAATGGGTTAGTAACAGACTGAAGAATTTCATACTCAAAATGTCAGAAAACAGAAACATGTAAGTCCGAGTGCATCTTCCAGCATAGGGGTACTGAATGTTTAAAGGTTTTTTAAAAAAGAAAATTATTAATCCATTTGTGGGTCGATGGGCACTTGGGCTTTTTCCATGACTTACCAATTATGAATTGGGTTGCAATAAATATTCTGGTACAGATATCTATATTATAATGTGATTTTTGGTCTTCTGGATATACACCTAGTAGAGGAATTATAGACTCGAATGGCAGTTCTAATTTTAGATCACTAAGTATTCTCCAAACATCTTTCCAAAAGAACTGTAACAGTTTGCATTCCCACTAGCAATGTAGAAGTATTCCCTTTACTCTACATCCATGCCAACATCTCTGGTTTGGGGATTTTGTTATGTGGGCTAATCTTACTGGAGTTAGGTGATATCTCAAAGTAGTTTTGATTTGCTTTTCTCTGATGATTAAAGATGATAAGCATTTTTTCATGTGTCTGTAGGCCGTGCGCCTGTCTTCTTTAGAGAATTTTCTCTTCAAGTCCTTTGCCCACCCTGAGATGGCATCTCTTATTCTTTTCTTGCTAATACAGTTCAGTTCTGTGTGGATTCTGGTTATTAAACCTTTGTCAGAGGTATAACCTGAAAATATTTTCTCCCATTCTGAGGACGGTCTGCTTGCTATACTTACTATGTTCTTGGCTGTGCAGAAACTTTTTAGTTTGATCAGGTCCCAGTAGTGTATTTTAGATACTGCTTCAATTGCCTAGGGAGTCCTCCTTATAAAATCTTCACCCAAGCCAAATCTTTCAAGAGTTTTCCCTGTACTTTCTTCTAGTATTTTTATAGTTTCATGTCTTAAGTTTAAGTCTTTAATCCAGTGAGAATCTATCTTAGTTAATGGTGAAAGGTATGGGTCCAGTTTCAGTCTTCTACAGGTTGCCAGCCAGTTCACCCAGCCCCATTTGTTAAATAAGGAGTCTTTTCCTCACTGAATGTTTTTAATTGGCTTGTCAAAGAGCAAATAACAATAAGTAGCTGGATTCATCTCTTGGTTCTCTATTCTGTTCCAAACATCTACCTCTCTGTTTTTGTGCCAGTACCATGCTGTTTGATCACTATCAATTTATTTATAGTCTCAAGTCTGGTAGTATTATTCCCCCTGCTTTGTTTTTATTTCTGAGTAATGTCTTGGCTATTAGATGTTTTTTCAGATTCCATATAAAATGAAATATTTTTTCAAGATCTTTAAAATATGACAATGGAGATTTAATAGGAATTGCATTAAAAGTATATATTGCTTTGGGTAGTATAGACATTTTAACAATGTTGATTCCTCCCAGCCATGAGCATGATATGTTTTTCCACTTGTTAACATTTTCAGCTATTGCTTTTCTTAAAGTTTCATAGTTCTCTTTATAGAGATCTTTCACATCCCTTTGTTAGGTAAACTCCCAAATATTTCCTCTTTTTTGGCACTAATGTGAAAGGTATAGAGTCCTTAACTGATTTTTCAGCTTGGCTATTGTTGGTATATATAAAGGCTACAGATTTATGGGTGTTGATATTGTAGACTGAGACATTGCTGTACTCCTTAATCACTTCTAAAAGTTTTGTAGTAGAATCCCTGGTATTTTCCAGGTATACAAACATATCATCTGCGAAGAGTGAAAGTTTGATCTCTTCTGGCCCTATGTGCATACCCTTGATTGCCTTTTCTTCCCTAATTGCAATAGCTAAAACTTCCATTACAATGTTAAAGAGAAGCTGAGATAATGGGTAACCTTGCCTGGTTCCTGATCTAAGTGGAAATGGTTTCAATTTAACTCCATTCGATACGATATTGGCTGTGGGTTTGCTGTAGATGGCCTCTATTAGTTTAAGAAATGTCCCTTCTATACCAATTTTTTTAAGTGTTCTGATCATGAAGGGATGTTGGAAATTGTCAAAGGTTTTTTCAGCATCAATTGAGAGAATCATATGGTCTTTATTTTTTAATTTGTTTATGTGCTGAATTACATTTAAGGATTTGCGTATATTGAACCAGCCTTGAGACCCTGGGATAAAGCCCATTTAGTCATGGTGTATAATTTCTTTGATGTGTTGCTGGATTCTGTTTGTTAGGATCTTGTTGAGCATTTTTGCATTAATATTCATTAGTGATATTGGTCTATAATTTTCTTTTCTTGTTGGGTCTTCTCTTGGTTTAGGGATCAAGGTGATGTTCACTTCATAGAATGTGTTGGGTAGTATTCCTTCTTTTTCTATATTTTGGAAGAGGTTTAGTAATATAGGTACTAGTTCCTCTTTAAAGGTTTGGTAGAATTCTGACATGAAGCCATCTGGTCCTGGGCTTTTCTCTTTAGGGAGATTTTGTATAGTTGATGCTATTTTAGAACTTGATATAGGCCTGGTCAACATTTCCACTTTGTTCTGGCTAAGTCTAGGAACGTGGTGTGCTTCCAAGTATTGATCAGTTTCCTTCAGATTTTCATATATCTGAGAGTAAAGTTTCTTGTAATATTCATTAAGGATTTTTTGAATTTCTAAGGGGTCTGTTATTTCGTCTTTTCCATTTCTGATTGATGAAATTAGAGATTTTACTCTTTTTTTTCCTGGATAGGTTAGCCAAAGGTTTATCTATTTTATTGACCTTTTCAAAAAAACAACTTTTTGATTTATTGATCTGTTGTATAATTCTTTTGTTTCCAATTTCATTTAATTCTGCTCTAATTTGGATTATTTCTTTTCTTCTGCTCGGTTTGGGGTTAGAATGTTCTTCCTTCTCTAGTTGCTTAAGATGTCCCATTAAGTTGTTTACTTCCCATCTTTCTGTTTTCTTGAGGAAGGCTTGTAGTGCTTTAAATTTCCTTCTTAGGACTGCCCTTGCAGTATCCCAGAGGTTCTGATAATTTGTGTCTTCATTGTCATTTTGTTCCAAAAATTTGGTAATTTCCTTTTTATTCTCGTCAATGACCCATCTATCCTTCAGCATAATGTTATTTAGCTTCCATGTTTTTGTATGAGTATGCAGATTCTTGTTGTTATTGAGTTCAACTTTTATTCCATGGTGGTCTGAGAAGATGCAAGAAATAATTTCTATTCTTCTGAATTTGCTGAGTTTGGACTTGTGACCTAGGATGTGATCAATTTTGGAGTAATTCAGTTTTGTTGGGATGAAATGTTCTGTAGATGTCTGTTAAATCCAATTGTTGAATGGTTAAGTTTAAATCTGAAATTTCTTTGCTTAGCTTCTTTTTGGAGGATCTATCCAGCACTGCTAAAGGGGTATTAAAATCTTCGACTACTATGGAGCTGAAAGTAATCAAGTTGCTCATGTCTGTTAGCATTTCTCTTATAAATTGAGGTGCATAAATATTAATAATTGAAATCTCATCATATTGTATAGTACCTTTAACAAATATGAAGTGTCCATCCTTATCCTTCCATATTTTTGTTGGTTTAAGGCCTATTGTATCTTTGAATAAGATTACTACACCTGCTTTTTTCTGCTTTCCATTTGCCTGGAATATAGATGACCATCCCTTCACCTTGAGTCTACATTTGTCTTTTAAGTTAAGATGAGTTTCTTGTATGCAACAGATATCTGGCCTGAGTTTTTATATCCAGTCAGCCAACCTATGCCTCTTTAGAGGACAATTTAAACCATTCACATTTATAGAAAATAATGATAAATCTTTAGAAAGTCCAGTGGATATTTTTAATCCTTTCATCAGTGTAGAAGTTGGAATTTGATAAAAAGTTTCTGGGTGAGTTTACTTTTGTAAAGGATTACACTGGTCATTATGGAGAATAGGTCTGAGAATATCTTGGAGAGCTGGTTTAGTTACAGAACATTTCTTCAACATGTGGATGTCATTAAAGTATTTAATTTCTGCATCATAAATGTGGATGTCATTAAAGTATTTAATTTCTGCATCATAAATGAAACTCAGTTTAGCTGGGTATAGGATCCTAGGTTGACAGTTATTTTGTTTTAGGAGATTGAAAGTCGATAACCATTCTCTTCTAGCTTGAAAGGTTTGATCAGAGAGATCTGCAGTTATTCTAATATTCTTCCCTTTGTAGGTGATGGATTTCTTACGTCTGGCTGCTTTCAGAATTTTCTCCTTCATATTAACTTTAGTGAACTTAATTATGAAGTGCCTGGGGGATGATTTATTTGGGTTGAGTCATGCTGGGGTTCTGAAACTGTCTGCTGTCTGAATTTCAGAATCTCTTGGCATGTCTGGAAAATTCTCTTTCATAATCTCATAAAGAAGAGTCTCTGTGCCTTGTGATGTCACTTCGTCATTTTCAGGTATCCCTATAAGGCAAATATTGGTTTTCTTCAAGTTATCTCAGAGCTGTCTGAGGGAATGATCCGTTTTTGCCTTCCATTTCTCTTCCTCTTTGTAGGTTTAGGAGCATTCTAAAACTTTGTCTTCCATGTCAGAAATCCTTTCTTCTGCTTGCTCTATTCTGTTGCAAATAGAATACAATAGAAACAAAGGGATTCTACTTTGTTTCTCAGATCTTTGAGGGCTGCAACTTCTTGTCTCAATGAGTCAAAATCTTTGGTCATTTTGTCTTTGAATTCATTCAATTCTTGAGACATCTTTTGGGTCATCTTTTGGATTACTGCTTGAAATTCTAATTCTTTGGTCATTTTGTCTTTGAATTCATTCAATTCTTGAGACATCTTTTGGGTCATCTTTTAGATTACTGCTTGAAATTCTAATTCCACCTTTTCCTCCATTCCACTAATCTTATTTGCTATCCAGACTCTGAATTCAATTTCTGACATCTCTGCCATTGGCTTATGCAAGGGATCTTGTGCTGTATCTACCTTTTTGTTCCTTGGGGGAGTTGATCTACTCTGATTATTCATATTGCCAGAGTTTTTCCATTGATTCTGCCCCATGATCATTTTTTGCCATTTCCTCTGGCCATCCTCAGAGTTGGGGAGACATCTCTCCAAGATTGGACCCTGGTGGGATCACTCTATTGTTGGAAGATATTTGTAGGCAGTGACCTAGTGTAGCTCCTCTGGGGCTGCCCTAGCCAGGGAGTTGTGGCTGTGGGAGCAGCTCCGGAGTGGAGCATGCACACATGGGTCCAGCAGCAGGGCTGGGGATGGTGCCCATGGTTCTGGCAATGCCTGGCTCCCAGTGGTTTGGCAATAAGAGTGGGTGGCTCCAGCAGTCAGAGCACTGGAAGGAGGACTCGGGTTGTGCAGCTACCAGAGACCCTGGCTGGGGCATCACTGGCCAAGGCGGGCTGGGAATCTTGGCAGTGTGGTCTGTGGCAGAGTCCCGTGTGTTTGCAGGAGTCCTTGGAATTCTGCGGGCCTGTGTTTCAAGGCAGTGCGCCTCCCAGCGGGGTCTCTCGCGTCCACTGGTGTCTCGGGCAGGAGGTGGGTCTGGATCCCAAGACGACATGGCCCACAGTGGGCTAGCTCCCACCCTCCGTAACCCTTGGAGTGGGTCAGGCCTGGGTGCCGAGAAAACACGGCCAGTAGTGGGTTGCTCATGCCTGCCAGCATCTCTGCGGTGGGGCAGGCCTGAGTATCAAGGCGGTAGGACTCCCAGCGGGATCTCTCACATCCGCTTATGTCAAGGGCAGGAGGCAGGCCTGGTTCCAGAGGGGGCATAGCTGGTGGCAGGGTTGCTCTGGCCTGCCACAGTTCCTAGAGTGGGGCGAGCCTGGATCCCAAGGCTGTGCGACTCACAGCAGGTCGCTCCCACCCCTGCCACCCCTGGAGTGGGGTGGGCCTGGGTCCCGAGGCTGCACAGACTTCAGTGGGTGGCTTCTGCCCACCACAGCCCCTGGAGTGGGGCAGGCCTGGGTGCCAAGAGAGCACGGTTGCAGCGGTTTGCTCATGCCCGCTGGCATCTCTGGGGTAAGGCAGGCCTGAGTGTTGAGGTGGCACCACTCTCAGTGGGATGTCTCACATCCACCGGTGTCGTGGGCAGGAGACGGGCCTGGCTCCAGAGTTGGCATGGCTGGTGGCAGGGTCACTGTGGCCTATAGTGCTGGCCTGGAGCAGCCTGAGGCAGGGTTGTACACTACAGTTCCTGGCTGCAGTTGGCCATTGGGGAGGGGAAGGTTCGGTGTGGCCCCCGGAATCCTTTGCCGGGTAAGGCACTTGGTCTAGCAAACAGAGAGTGGAGGTGCTGCTTGAGAACCTTCTCCCACAGTCTTAGCAGGGGTTAGACTTCTGGTTCGTCAGGTAAGGGGGGAAGGGCATACTGGAAGTTCAGAATGGTTGGGAAAACTTTAGTTCAAATTTTTTGCCTAGTGAGAGAGTGTTCAGAGTCACAGCAGGGGAGTAATCCCCACTTCCCACAGCACTCTCCCGTGGGGTGGGACAAGATGTCCACAGTTCACTGTTCATCTGTAGAAAGTCCGCAGGAGTGGACGAAGAAAAAAAAGAAAGGAAACAGAAAGCAAAAAAGACTACAGTTTTCTTGGGGGATGGGATGGATACTTTTCCTTTCAGATGAATTTTATACCTGAAGCTTGCTTTCTTGGAGTTGCAGCTTGCCTCAGCAGAGGTGATCCGCAGCTATCACTTCTCTCTCAGCTGGGCTCCTAGTCTTTGGCTCCAATTGGGCATTTTCTGGACGTTATCCTTCTCCTTGGTCAGGACCCTCTCTCAGGAGCTGCTCCTAGTCAGCCATCTTGCCCCTCCCCCCAAAATAATGTTTTTAGTGCTACTGCTGCATTTTTGTGAGCTCCAAATCCCAGTTTTATTATTCATAACCCTCTATATAATGTTATGTTGTTTTTTGGGTTTACCTTATGTTTTCTTTATAGCTTTTGTTATGTCTTACAGACTATGCTTTTTTGCTTTCTAATGAAGAAGGCAAGTTTTAGGAAATATTCCTTTGAATTCCACAGTTAATTATTTTCTCAGGCAAACTTATCCTTGACTATTCACAATAACATTTCTTTCCCATCATTGTGCCCTGATTTATTAGAACCCTCATTTATCTAGTTTGGTTTCTATCTCTTTGTCTTCCAACAGAGCAAAGTTCAGACTTGATGATACATTGGCTACTCTCAATCTCCCTCTTCAGATAAACAACAAATCTGCTTATTAGGTTTGTCCTCAAGGAGAGGAGAGGGCAAATACATGCACAATCTCCATTTCAATTCAAATTTTCCAGCAATTTCTCCCATCTCCTGGTACAGCTTTGTTTTATTCATGTGAAATATTTCCTGTTGCTCATTCTTTCTGATTCTGATCTTGAATGAGCTCTCTAAGAATTCCTTCTAGGGCTTTTATTGCAATGTAAGTTCTTATAACTCTAACTGATAGAATCAAGTTATCAACCCACCCAGGAAGGATCCCTGTCCTGGAAAGCCTGTCCCTCCCAGGAAATAGTGAACGGACCAATCCAGACCTCCCTAACCTTGTCCCCCTAACTGCCCAGGTAAAGCTATGGACAAACCAATCCTGGCTCCCCTAACTCTTTAAATCCCTGTCCGCCATAGGCCAAGTGTGAGTCTTCCTAATCAGGAATCTCTCCCCACCTGCACTCCAGGTGGAATAAAAGCCACTTTGATTGCACAAATTGGATCTTCATCTTCCTTCCATCTGGTGCCCGGGAATGATTTTTATCTTTGGGTTCAGAACCTGTCAATCACTTCTAACATTGGTCCCAGTTGCTTTTTATTAATAAATATACAAAAAATGCAATGTTTGGGCCATTTCCTGGAGAAGCACTGATGACCAAGGACAGTTCATAGGTTTTTTTTTTCCCCTTTGTTAGTATTATCACTGGTTTTCTGTTCCAAGAAACGTACAAAGTTTCTTCTTAACTTCTCAGAGTGGTTCTGTTTAAAGATGTGAAGCCAGAGTAGGTTTTTCCCTCATCCTTACACTGTGTGAATTAGTGGGAGTTTCTCTCACATTCTTCTATGATATTACCCATCAGTCTGAGGGTTTTTTTTAATTGCCTTGAAACTTATTTTGTATAATTATACTCCTGGTTGAGGAGTTTATTTGGAAACTGATGTAAAAAGTCAGTATCTACTACCAGTAACAATTCTATAGAATTAAAACCTTCAATTTTACAGGGACTGGGCTATTTCCTTCATTCCAAAGAGTTAAATGCCTTCCCTAAATATTCTATTCAGGCTTTTTAGATTCAAAGATATGACATGGTTTGTGATATAAGCCACAAAAAAATGTAAACTGGTATCAGTATAAGTAATTGGCATAAATTAAACTTAATTTTCTTAAAAATTACTGGTTTGTGGCTTGGAATTCAGGAAGGTGGCACAATAGAGAATTTCTTCTATAAGAAGAAATTGTAAGAAGTACAATGAGTTTTGTAAGAAGTACTAATGAGTTACAAAAGAAGCAATGAAGTGACCACACGAGGCTCTTGCTACTTTGTAGAACCACATATGGATGTCTGGGCATCTGATAGATAAACAATGTACAGTGAAAAGAATCTGGAAGACCTGGATTTAGTCCTTTCTCCTCTGCTTAAAACTCTGGGACCTTGAGAAAAGCACTATCTCCAAACCTCTCTTTCATGAAATGAGAACATTAATGACACAACCTGACCTATTTGACTTGTTTGTTGAGATAATAAATTGGCACAAGATATGGGAGAACTTTGTAAATAATTATGTCCTATTTAAGTTATACTTCCTTTGGAAACTATTTCAGAATTAAAATTGAAAACTATTACTTGCTAAGGTTAAAGCTGATGACTAATACTACTTTCAATCTCTAATCATTTATTCATTCCAGAATTACCATAGAAAATCTTTAATACTTATTTTCTATAACAAGAGTATTCCAGAGTAGACAGAGAAGCCTATGAGGGATGGAGCTAGTTTAAGCTTTAAAAGTATTTTTCAGACAGGTAGATCCATCCTCTCTTCTAGCAACACGTCACTCATCAACTATTAGTATCAATATCTCTCAGCTTCAGGTGCCAAAGGTCCATTCTCTAAATCTTCAAGCAACTAAAGAGTTGCTTGAAGGTTAAGCTTTAAGGTTACAACAAAATAGTTAAGAAGTAAAACCATGAGAAATCAACTTCAGATTTTTATTTCTAATTATATTCAACAGGATTTCATGCTAGGCTACACAGTATGTTAGGAATTTTTTTTACCCCCTTACTGGGGAATTGGAAACATGCATTCTTTCTGCCAATGAAAAAGACTCAGCTCTGAAAATACGGTTCATAGTTAAAATAGCAGAAGAGCAGATTGAAGTGGGAGATTAACTCACTGGAGTCGAGGATTTTTTCTGTATGTCTTTCAGAAGGAAATATCACTGTTCCCAGTGCAAGACTTTAATAATTTGCATACACAGAAAAGGGGAGGGAAGGTATTCCTGGAAAAGCTGTTATTGTACTGATAGCATCAAAACTAAAAAAATATAGTTGATTTCTTCTAATAACACTGTTAAAATCATAGTAGATGATTACTTTGAAATACAAATTCATTTATAATATACTTTTTAAAAGTAGTATAACCTCATTCTGTCAAAATATGTGAGAAATTATTTTTAATTAGAGAAAAATTATAAATCTTAACAGTTTTTACAGTAATAGTAGTTGTAAACTTGCTTAGCTAAAGTGTTTTATGAAATGAATAGTAAAAATTTGCAATTTCTATATCTCCTCCTAAATGTCATCATGTACATCGAGAACATGGAGAATACTTAGAGATCTAAAAATAGATCTGCCATTCGATCCTATAATTCCTTTATGGGGTATATATCCAGAAGACCAAAAATTACATCATAATAAAGATATTTGTACCAGAATGTTTATTGCAGTCCAATTCATAATTGCTAAGTCGTGGAAGAAGCCCAAATGCCCATCGACCCATGAATGGATTAATAAATTGTGGTACATGTATACCATGGAATACTATGCAGCCTTAAAGAAAGATGGAGACTTTACCTCTTCTGTGTTTTCATGATGGAGCTGGAACATATTCTTCTTAGCAAAGTATCTCAAGAATGGAAAAAAAAGTATCCAACATACTCAGCCCTAATATGAAGCTAATTTATAGCTTTCATATGAAGGCTAAAACCCAATTATAGCACAAGAATACAGGGAAAAGGGAAAGGGAGGGGAGGGGAGAGGGAGGATGGGTAGAGGGAGGGCAATTGGTGGGATCACACCTACTGTGCATCTTAGCAGGGTACTGGTGAAACTTATTAAATGTAGAGTATCAATGTCTTTATATAGTGATCAAGAAAATGCCATGAAGGCTATCTGTAACAGTACAATCAAAATATTTCTGATTGTATATGAAGCACATTCTGCCCTATGATTGCACCAA
>CAUYON010019136.1:0-50493 GCA_963573935.1 Arctocebus calabarensis | reverse complement strand
TCTGAGGGAGGCTCCTTCTCCTGGCCAGCTCCCCAAGTAGTTGTGGCTTAGTCTGCTAGTTATTCCAAGGGTTTTGTATCTTGCTTCATGTAAGCCTCACAACTCCCTGAGGTTGAAATTTCTAATCCCTCTTTTCTTTTTTTTTTTTTTTTTTTTAGACAGATCCACAAGCATTCACCCAGGGTAGAGTGCCGTGACCTCACAGCACGCAGCAACCTGTAACTCCTGGGCTTAAGCAATTCTCTTGCCTCAGCCTCCCAAGTAGCTGGGACTACAGGCCCCCACCACAATGCCCAGTCATTTGTAGGTTGCAGCCGTCATTGTTGTTTGATGGGCCCGGGCTGGATTCGAACCCGCCAGCTCAGGTGTACGTGGCTGGCACCTTAGCCCGTTAAGCCACAGGTGCCAAGCCATTTCATACAATTTCAACAATGCATTCTTTCATAATTTCCAGTTGGCTTCCCTTTATTCCCTGAGTATATGGGTATATGCTACTTTATAAGGTGCTTCAGTGGCATTATTTCCAGGTTTTATAGCTGCTTAAAAGAAATTTGTCTTTGCTTTTGTTTTTAATCTTTTAATTTCTGCAATACAAGATTTGGGCCTCTCCTTCTAATTTAATATACTTGTGGTCCTTCTCAGGTGTTATAATGTCAATGAGTTTCTGTAATGTTGATATCATAGCATCACAAAGCAAGCAAATCATCTTGTCTTTAGCATAAACAAGATATTGCAATTCTCAATCTTCATTAAAAACCCCATTTTCCTCCTTTAGCATTCTTTTGGTCTTCTTTGGCATGATGGGCTGTTAAGCAGACAGAATTAAAAAAATAACTGTCAATTTGTGCAACTATTCACCAATTTTACTTCAAAGACAAACACAGATTATCATTGTAAAAGATGATGACAGACTGGTGTGATTAATCCTGATAAACTCTCTCCAACCAGCCTTGGAAGGTAACGGTGCCAGTCAGTTAGGAAAGTTAGAACCAAATCATGAGTGTAACAGCCATCAGCTTAGCCCTTAAGGCTTAATAATGTTGCAATTGTGGTGCTTTATCTCAGAGGATTATTTCATTGTAATTTATTATATACTTGTTCATTTTAACAATAAAGTAAAAATTTAAAAATGAAAATATAAATATGAACAAAAGCATACTAATAAAAATAAAAGACTTTGTTCAGTAAAATTTAGATCCAGTCAAAAGGCCACACTTAAGGACCTACAAGTCCATCCGTGGCCTTAAGACCACAGGATCCTCCCACCCTGGTGTGGGAGAAGTACATAAAAAGGGCAACTACTGGCACTAAGCCCAGCTATTATTTTGTGAACACTAAGAAGTGAAAAATACTCTTATCTCCTTTTGGGGAAGGGGAAGTAGGTAGTGCTGGAGCTATATGAGAACAGCGTTCTTGGTCTGCCAGAGCAGCATCCTTCCCACTCTTTCTCCTCCTGTTCTTGGACACACAGAAACACACACACAAATACACACATACTTGCTGAAATATGTGCCCTCACACTGTGTTTAGGAGAAGAGACACAAGGGTCCTCTGACCAAAGGTCCCTTTTATGAATAACCTGGGTGGCATCTGTTAAGAGAAGTGCTTAACACTTGTTATTCCCTCCAAATCCAAATATTCTGAAACCCAAAGGGATTCTATCCCAGTGTATCAGAAGCATTGCTGAGATGCCTGAATGAGGAATAGCGATCTGACTGGTGGCTGGGTCTTACTCCCACTCTGGCAGCCCCTCTGCTCCAGAATCACTCCCCCTCTCCCTTTATGTTAAATTTTCCTGAGACTAGCTCAGATGACCTGATGTTTACTTCCACAACACACCATTCTCCTAGGATAGAGCTTATTATATATTTTTTAAAGATTTCGTTAACTTCATCTTTTATGTTCTCTTCATCAACAACCATTGTACCCTGGGGGATGCTCATTTAAAAAATGAATGAATAAATGAATGATTCTAAAACACAAGTTTTCTCTATATACATTGTTGTAAAATTTGATACTATTTTCATTTCTTGAAGTCATATTTTAGATAAGCCCAAACAAGACAAAAATACTTAATTGAAATTAAAACAATGGCGAAGAATGAAAGGCAAACTTTTCAGTGAATGGGTCACAGCCTTGAATGAGCACCATTTCATTATCTAAAGAATCTGACATGTGCACACTTTTGTTACATAAAATTGGCCATCACTTAATTATTAATGAAATAGCAAGTTAAACAAGACCTCATGCCAAGTAATGTAGGATATGGCAAAAGTTAAGGTATATTTTTTGCTTTTGGTGCTCGTCTATCTAGTGAGGAAGATAATCATGTATGCATTTGACAACAACACCAACATAAACAATGCAGGGACAGAAGTTAAGGCCCAGCTGGCTAGTATAGCTAGAGGCAACCATATGTTGTTAAGTGTTGGCTGGTGTGATGAAGAAAAGCCTGAATTGTAGGAAAATCTTGAGTATCCTTGTTAAAGAACAGAACAGCAGACCAGCACGAGAGCTGCTAGGACCAACTATCTTATTCGATTTGGGGACCTGTGGAGAAAAGGTAATCCATGTATATCTCAAATCTATTTTTTATCTTTACCAATGAATAAACAGAAATTGAATGCAGGAATGCATCTCTCAAGTATCTCCCATTTCCTGTCCTTAGGAATATCAGAATGGGTTTTAAACAACTTAACACGTTTTGAACACACTGCTTCTAACACTATTGGAGTGGTGGCAAAACCTCGATGAACTTAGCAGTTCCTCTTACTTGTTCCATATAAGTATATGAAATAAGTATTTTTGAAAAGAGAACCGTATAATTCAAAAACTGTTTTTCTCTACACATACACACAATATCATTTTTCACTTGTGTAAGCAAATAAATTATAATCTTGGCTATAGCATTGTTTTGCAGCAATTTAATTTATTTCTGTACATAGCTCTTATTCTATTATAATGCTTGAATGATTCTCCTGCAGTGTTTCCAATCCACTTTTCCTGGCTTGTGAAACTTTTTAACGAAATGTTAGCATTTGCAGGCACCAGATGTTTTGACATAAGGAGAAGCAATATGTAAATTTTAAACCATGCTAGGAACAATAGCCTGCAGGCACCTTTTTCTTATTACATGAATCATATACTTTACCACAATGTGGTCGGTCCTATCAGAATCATCACCATCTCAAATGTTACCCTCTTGTCTTATGGTTGCCAATTAATGAAACTGATATATATGTAACAGGATGGGTATTCATTTCTTAACCAATTTCTTATTTTACCACTTCACCACCACATAGCTGGAACTCTGCTGGCAATACTATCAACTTCTTAGGCGAGTTTTAATCTTCCCCCTGGTGGTCAATAAAATCAATGCTCGTATCATATTGTGATGTTTTATAGTTGCAACTATCATTTATGTTACAAAAGAATTAGAACCTATTGCAACTTTCTTTACCTTTTCCATATTGTTACCTCCACTACTCAGAGTAAAAGGTCGTGCGTGTGGGTGTGTGTATGTTTATTTCTAACAGAAGAGATTTGGAGATAGCTTTAATATTTTTCTAGACCTGGTTCAATAAAGAACAAGATATTCTTAAATGCAGAGTTATTTCTAATATCGAGAGATTGGAAAGCTCTTTTTATGAGCTCCCATATGGGCACACGTAATGTATACTGCAGAACACCATAGAGGTCCATATACATACATTAAACAATGAAGGGCCAGATCCACAAGGCCATCCATCTTTCAGTCTGTATAGTGTTGAAAAATTTATCCTGACTTATTTTTACTTATTTCCACATAGAAATTATGATGGTAATCGGTATTTTTGGCATTTGATAATGCTGTAAGAAAAACACTCATATGGTATTACTTTTTAAAAAAGCAATGAAAATATATTTGAACATAGAAGACCATTCCTTAAAGTGAACTCAGGATAATCCTGATTTATCATTTTTAAACAAGGTGTGTAGAGAAAAATTCCACAACCCTGGTATTAAATATTGCAAAGTCTTAGCACAACTGAAATTCTTAGTAATTTCAATAGCAAAGGATAGGTCTCGACAATACTAATTAATAGATTTAAAATGTTTTACATATTGAAATACTGTATTCTCTAGACCATCAAAGATATTAAAAGTTTCTTCAGAGTTTCTCAATGATTTCACTGCTACCATTATGCGTGTTAGCAATTTTGCAGCATTCTGATAAATACTTTCCATAAATCAAAGCCATAGCAGCATGGAGAAACAGATGGTAAGAGACCATATTAAAGAATGTAACAGTTATTTTCATTAATGGGGAAAGACTGAATCATCATTTTCGGCATGGACTATAGTAAGCCGTTGTCAGTGTGAAGCCTAGAGACTGTTCAGTATCATTTTAGATGATTAACCTACATTCTGTGTTTTCCAGTGCAGTCTATATACAAAGACAGAACACAACGTATATTAAAACACTGAATAATTATATTCTTTAATTTAATATATGCAAAGAAAATATTAGTACATCTTAAGGTATTTGTACAAAGATTCGTGTATGTATTAATTATACCAATGTTCTTCATTTTCTTAGAAAATAAGTCACATTCTTTGTTATTTAAAATGAAAAATAGCATTAATTACAAATTCTACAGTCTTATTTCATTAGCAATGTTTTCTTGATCTAACCAATGTTAGATTAAAATTATGTTATTGGTACTTTAGCTACTTACACATATAAAATTCTCTTAAAGTCAAAGATTTTTAATTATATTGTTATTATTAAGATTAAATTGCTGAATTAATTTTAGCCTTGTATGCCATAAGCAACTGCTATGCTGTTACAGGATTCTTGAGTTCAATAAGTTTTAAAATTCAGTGATCATATTTTAAAGAACAATATAATGTGTAACTTCCTGACTATATATGATAATACTTTCAGCAAAATAATAATCTTCCCGTTCTTTCATATATTCCCTTTGTTATTTATAACTATTGGCTTTAAATAGCACACAAACCAAATTTATTACTGTGGAAAAAATAAAGTTGAAAATATAGAATTTTTAATATGAAAAGGTAGTACAGAAAAGGAAGAGGTAGTGTTGCAAATGCAAAAGTCTTTAATTTTATTCTTAAGCTGGTTGGATAATATAGGAAGAAGACATCTTACAGAGAATTTCTCCAGTAGAAAACACAATGCAAATCATTTGATTATGTAGAAATACACATATAAATCCCTTTATAAGCAGATAAAAGGTTCCCTTTTATATATAAAGCAGTAGACAATAGTATTGTATCATTAAATAGAAGGAATTGTGGGGGAGACTTTTTTTCTAAATCAAAATAACTGTTTCCTGATAATCTCTTATACATTCGAATTCCCTATAAACCTCACAGCACAAAAAATATTTTAAGAAAAGCTATTTTTCTCATCTCCTTGTTTTCAAATTAAAAACCATACAAATAATATATTATTGGAATGTCAATGAACAATGACACATGAGTTTAGCAACACAATGTGTTTAGTATTTATGAGCCAAAAGTAAGGCAATCTCTGTATGTGTAACTTACACTATCTCCGATTGACATCAACATGAGGGACACAGAGAGTAAATGATGGAATTCCGTATAACACTTTTGGACTGTGCCATCATCAATACTGAAGCAAAACTCAGTCCTTCCGGTGTTTCTAAGAAACGCAGATGGCTGATACAGCACTGATAACAAAGCAAAATGACCAACTGATTCCAGTTTCTATCCATATCATAGATACGCAGTATCAGATGATCAGGAAATACCCATAATGTTTTTATAAGGCCAGAGACGTAAAAAACATTTAACACTTAGCTATGCCATTTATTTATGTATTTAAATCCACAATATCAAAATAGAAAAGATGTTTTCACGATACTTTTAATTATAAAAAAATTCTAATATGACTCAGTCTATTAAAGTAAAAGATAAAAATACTCTTTTTCACATTGTGAAATGTAACTTCTCCCTGAAATTATGGCAAATGAGGACACCAAAACAACAAATGTGTTGTGTCTATTCTTTTGAAGTAAGAACCAAGAAATATTTGATTTACAGTCATTTGGACAGGGAATGAGCCACAAAAGAAGCAAGAGGAAGGCAATATCTCAATGTCTCTAGCTTACCTGGACTTATTATTTAGAGCTGTTTACCTTTATAAAGATAGTGATGGTCACTACTATGTCTATAAACAGAGGAAATATCGTCTGTACATATATTCTCCAGAAGATATAAGGAGAGTTCAAGAGGAAATGACAGTAAAACAAAATAATAATAATGAGATTGGAGGTCCTCATTCATTTAAGAAAATTGGTATTTGGAAAAGGCTGTTTATTGTGACCCTATGAAAAGGCAGCCAACATTTTTTAACAAATAGAGAAAAAGATCGAATGGAGCATTATATATAAAAAATCTAATTTGAAGGTATTTTTATTATAATTGCAATTATACATTAATTTTTGAACAAAGTTTAGCTAACTATGCATTAATAATTCTGAGATACTTGATAGTTTTTATACAAAATTGATAAACAATATAATATACCTTCTTCACTGTTACAAGAAGTCTCATTTCTGCAAAAGTGTTCTAGGTATTCATCAATGATCCTAAGGGTCTCTCCTGATTTTTTAGATATACAATTTGCTTTTAAATTGATTTGCATCATTTTATTGCAAATATTATAGTCTGATGTTTACAGCATTCAATAATTATAAAGAAAGTGACCTATAATCATATAACATATGGGTGGCATAATTTTTGGAGATTGGATGTGGTATTTGAAAGAGGACTACTGCATAAGGTAGCAAATTTCTTAGTGAATAATCTAGTGTTTAGTACACTTTTACTTTCTTATGAACTTTCTCATTATTAGAATTGGGATAATTGCATTTGGATGAAGGCCTCCCTCTATCATTATATATGAATTTACCTATCACTTATTTCTTGATAGATACGCTGCTAAGGAATTACCTGTTAAAGTAACAGGTCTGACATGGAAGTTCTTCACCTGGAATCCAAGAAAATATTCAGGAGGTCGCTGGAACCCCTGGATGCACCCAAATTATCATCCATACTTTTTTTTCTTGGAATATGCTCTATAATTTTCACTAGATTCTCATGCCTTAAAAAGAATATTATCTAATTAATTTTGAATCTATTTCAGTTGAGTGGGACACAGCACCACTCTTCACTCTTTAAAATCATCCCTTACCCATTTTACAATTCCCTGATGATCGGAAGGCAGCAGCGACCATTAGTCCCCTTTCTGGATCACCATCCTATTCTAGTTTCTATGTCAGCCAAGATTCTGAGGAAGGGGTTTCAGGGCCAAGTAGCAGTATTTTAACAGAGCGGATTATGGTAACATAGTAATGACATCATCAGAGCCAGTTTTCTCAGAATAAGAAGAATGAGAACAGTGGACAAAAATGAAAACAGAAATCCACCTCTGTCTAGAATATTGTGTTTTCTATCAACCCTATAATATATTCCTTTACTGTAATTTCCCATGTTAAGTCAAATTGTCAACTCAGATAATAGAGTTAGAATAGAATTTTGTCATAAAGTTAAAAGTATTCAATTTCCCCTTGAAAATCATTCAGAAAGTATATCTCATTCCTCTGATTCACATGGCAAATTTCAGGTGAATTTAACTATCTAACTTTAATGCCTGCTTGTCAGAATTACTAATCATTTTCACATGTCAAACTATGAAAATTATGTTGATTCTCCAACATGTGAGCAAATGACGAAAGCTCAGCCTGAGACAATCAGTATACTGTAAAGATTTACTAGTTCTCCACCTTTATCAACAGTATCATCTGAAATTTTGTGATAGCGTATTTTCCTTGTGAGAAATACCTAAAAGGGCCTTTCAAAAATTTATCCTATACTCGTGAAAGATTACATCTCAATCAAGTTATCACTGTGTCTTAATTTTAGGCTTCTCTCTCACAGTAAAAATTTTCATTTCTACTATTATAATTTCACCCTACTTTTCAAGAACCTCCACAACCCATTGCCAATAATATTTTCCAGAACTCCAAGGACATCTTGTAGGGCTCCAGATCTTTCTAACGGTTGCCCCATAAAAACATTTCCCCAACTCATAATCACTTTTATCATTTGGTTATATTTTTCCTTCTATGCTCTCCCTTTTGCCTAGTTTGTGCCTTTAAAAGAAAAGCTAAATTCTGCTGTCCCCATAGACTCTTTCATTTTCATATTCTCTGGTCTTCTGTTTTTAGCTCACATTTAGATTCCAATTCCATGTATCGTTTATCTTTTGTTGTTGTTTCTCGCGTAGTCTTATTAACTCCTTGAAGAGTAAGACTATATTGTGCTCATTCTTCTGTATTTTCACAGGACCCTCTGCTGTTCTGATATCCCTCCATAAATGGTCATTGATTAAACGAGCACTCACAAAGGTCCAGCTTGGAGCAACATGTTTGTTAACTCAGTTCCCAAACATAAAGCAAGGTTAAGAGAAAGAATTCTCAGAAACATCATGGATATAAATGTTTATAATACATGCTAACAAAACAACCAAAGATCATAGGGCAAGTGCGTACAGAAACAGTAAGTACATTATCCTCCACTCCGAACAGAATGCTGTAAGAAATAGTTTCTGATTTGCTAATGATTTTGTTACTTGGCAATCCTACTTTCAACATTTTATCCATGTGGAGCAAAAATATATTCACAATTAATTAGCTTATATCCAACATAGGATATGACAATAAGTTTTAAACATCTGACAAACTGTCCCAGTAGGGGGACTTTTAAATATTTTATTTACTGAAATGAATCATCTGGCATATTTTCTTAATGAAGAAAAGATGGTTTGAAATGTGCTTCTGATGCTTATTATGTCATCAGAAGAATGAAGAAAGAGAAAGAATATGCACTACCGGTACTGTGTGCGTGTGAGTTTGTATGAAGGAATAAAATTCTAGAGCATATTCTTGAGGAAATATTTGATGTGTTTCTCTTTCTGAACTGATCATGGAGACATAAATATGCAAGGATGCCTTTGGGATTAGTGTGATTAAACCATCTAAAGCAGTGGTCTCAACCTGCGGGTCATGACCCACAGGAACTGTATTAAATGGCCACAGCATTAGGAAGGTCGAGAACCACTGAGCTAAAGGAATGAGGTTCTAATTTTAGTAACCAATATTTTTATAAATGTTCTGTATTTCATTGTGGAAAATACTCATGTTTATTGTAACTTTGCTTTTCATTTACAAGTGACAGATAACCTACTTTGTAATTATTTCCCTATAGGGCTTAAACTTACATATCCAGACAATGGGGAAAGGCAATGATCACCAAATATGTTGATCTCAATTCTTGAAAACTGAGGCTGTAAGAGTTGAAGAGAGGATGGAAGAGAAAGACTAAAGTAAGGTTTGTACATTTCAGGAGGATGACCCTTCACTGTTGTTTGTTCCCGTAGTGCACTGCCAAGTTGCTGCTTTTAAAACATCAATAAAGAGCTATTTCTTATGCTCTACCTCTTTCAGGAAAACAAAATTTAAGTAGATTTAAACTCCATAGTCTAAAAGAAAATATTTACTTTAGCTCTCAATAATTCTACAACACCTTGCTTTTTTCTTCTGTGAATTCTTCTGCTGCTTCTAATCAATCAGTTTTTCATGAACAACATAAAAAATTAAGCCAAAGCAATGTGTGAAACACAGAACATAACTACATAGCACCAGCATAGAACAGCTTCCCAGTTGATGAACTGAGCCTGTTTATTACTTATAACTCATCACCATCATCTGAACTAAAGCTGCTTCTCTGACTGCTCTCTTTGGAAACTGCGGGGGAAGTGGCAGATAGCAGAGGGTCCGTTCCAAACGGAGATATTGTATCATCCAAGAGCATGTCATCCAATCTTTGTTCCTCTTTTAAAGCGGCACTAAATGATAAATCTGTGAAGTGTGACAAAGGATCAGAGAAGGCCATAGCTTGATCACAGAGCTCAGGGCTTGGCCCCTGAGGCAAAGTCAGATGTTGGCAATAGTCCACTGAATTCTGTTCCCGGTGGCTCTGTTGTTTGGTGACGTCGGCACCTAAATCAACTGTGCCAAGTGAAGCCAGGGGTGGCAGACCGTGTGCACGAGCCTGTATTTCTAGTTCCTGCAATTTCAAACAAGAATAATTCAATAACATCTTTGGAATTGACATTCTATTAGAAAATAAGCCAGAAATAGAACCAAAATTTCAACAGGCATTTAAAATCAAAAGTAATATAAACTATAAATAGTATTTGCAAATAATGGAATGAATGAATTCCTAATGCCTAAAAAATAACCGTGAAAACATTACTCAGATTTTTTTTAATCTTGCCTTATTGTTCTGTATAGAAATTAATGACATACTACGGTATCGTGGTGGCTCAATCTACAAAATAGCCATTTGGAGAAGGTGGGAAATCTTCCATTTATTCTTCCTGATTAATTTATTAGCATAATTTAGGATTACTTCCTGGAAACAAAGTTCCTGACCTGACTATAAGCATGCTCAGATTGAAAAAAAAAAGCTGAGAGTTGTAAAAGCCCATGTTATGATACCTTGTGTCACATGAACAGATGCAAAGTGACTTAATACAAACTGCTACAATATACCTTGGGACAAGGAAATCCACAGCCGTGTTCATAAAGAAATAAAAAGGCAGGGGGGGAGAATTCAGTGTCCAGTATAATCTAGAGCAACAAATGTTCTACTAAGTATTATATTTTGATTGTGATAATAATGTGTGTGTTCATGAAGTGATATATACTATGCATGTGTGCTTATATGTGTGTATGTATGCGCGTGCCATCTTAATTCTGGCTTTCTAACCAAAGCCTAATTGAAACAGCCCAATTCATGAACTTCTAACAGGTAATAAAATTATCCTTCAGATAGAAAAATGATTATTAATAAGAAAAAATAAATGAGACTAATGAATAAAACTGCTGTTAGGTAAGCCATATGTAAGCTTTGTGGCTCATGGCAACATTCTTATAAAAACCTGAATCCGGAGTAGAAGTCGCTTGTTAGCCTGCTCTAATTTCTTCTGTCTGTGTTCTAATTCTCGGGCTCTCTGTTGTTCTTTTTGTAGCCACTTGATGTACTCCACTGATGCTTTTAGAATGGTTCCTTTGTTCCAGCGCATATCACTGTAGAACGGAGAGATAACCTTTTCACAATTGTGCGTGTCAGCAGAATTCATAAGAACTTACAAAATCTTTTACATTAATATGAAATAATGATTTACATGACTATTATTCACTCTTAGATATTATTGCTTCTGAATAGAAATTTTAATAGAATAGTTAAGAAGCCCTTATATAGTAAAATTAATCCCTGAATGAAAATAAGTGTCAAAAGAAAGTAATAAAGTGACTTTTTGTGGGTGAGCTAAATGCAATATCATGATTCTACCATTACAGTTTTTATATTTTTAGTGAAAATTGCTTTTATTATTAACTGCAAGATTAAAATCTATGTGCAGTATTTCTGCATTAATGAACTAGGAAATGTACATTACTGAGGACTTAAGCCTAAATTTTTTAAGATCATTTCAAATGTACCAATCTTTTAACTTACTTTCTAATAAGGTTGCTTTTATGTTTCTAAGAAAAAAAAATAAAGTCTCTCCTGAATGGCGATCCGGAGTGATTGTGAGACAAATCAGACTTCAGGTATATCACTTTATGCAACAGAGCAAACTTTCCAAAATCACTTGGCCAATTTTTCTGCACAAATAGCACCAGTACTTTTTAAAAGCTTAATATGGATAGTTATTTTAACATAAGTTTAAAACAAATAAATACAATTAAACATTACCTGGTAACCTTTTAGGCTACAGCATAGAAAAATGATTTTGTTAAAGCTTATTTTTAAGACAGAAGAAATTACAGATATAGAATTGTGGAACAGGTTACTGATTTTGACAGCTAAAAATATCATTGGAAATACCCATGAATGTAATACAGTATGAGAATTAATAATACATTTGGAGAGTGAAGTCAAACTAATTGCTAAACGTTAATCAGAGTGATTGGAAACCTTGAGGAATTTCCAACTTACTCATGAGCTGTTTTTAATACAGCATAAAGTAGGTAGGTAGAAAAATGTTAATTTTTCCTACACGTATTTTTGGTTTATGTGATCTATGTGAAATATATTGTGTCTGTACTTGGTTTACCCTATCTATGTGAAATATATTGAACTCAATGGGTATTTGTTAGGGTTCAAAAGTAAGAAAATACAGCTTATGAAAGATCTGATTTGCATGTGTCACTGGAAGCCAATGGTAGGTCACAATAACAAATTTAAGTACATTTTACTACCAGGAGGTAAAAATGCTTACTAGGTCCTGGATAACAGCTGTTTTCCACTGCAATGCACAAAATCATTGTCAGTGTCTGTCTCCATGAAAATGCTTTATTCTCTGCAGTTGCTTTATTTTCTGCCATTGGTCTTATTCTACTCACAGGGTGAGGGAAGTGGTTGAGAAGGGTGGGGAAAGAGGCTACCTTTGCTGTGAAACAACAAGAAAGTGTTTGTAACTGAAAAGTATAGTGAGTTCTGAGGCAGCAGGAGCCTTATGGCTTTTAATATGGGGCAAAAAACTTGAAGGACAAAGGAATAGATAAAATAGATAACCCTAACCACATTTGAAATTTAAAGTGCTGTTTATTTGGATTAAAAAATAAACCTTCCATATGGTGACAGAGAATGTACAATATGTCTTTCTTCAATTTGTACCCCATGCCATCTACATTTTTAAAAAGTTCATTCTATTTTAAAGTCATTTTAGTATATTAGGGTTCTTCTTAAAATATTTTAAGTTTTTAATATTTATTAAAGAGATTTTGCCTCTAACCCAAGACAATTTCAAAGATCTAGGCATTAAAAATATTGTATATGATGGCGCGATACAAACACGGACACATCAATAAAGGCATGGCATAAAGAAAAAAGTTTATTTTCTGCAAAATAAATTTTTTTTTTTGAGACAGAGTATCACTTAGTTACTCTGGGGTTGAGTGCTGTGGTACTATAGCTCACAGCAACCTCAAACACTTGGGCCTATGAGATCCTCCTGTCTCAGCCTCCTGAGTAACTGGGATTATAGGTGCCCACCACAATGCCTGGCCATTTTTAGAGATGGGGTTGCACTCTTTTTATTTATTTACTTTCTTTTTTTTGAGACAGGGTCTCACTATGTCACCCTCGGTAGAGTGCTGTGGCATCATAGCTCACAGCAACCTTAAACTCTTGGGCTTAACTGATTCTCTTGTCTCAGTCTTCCAAGTAGCTGGGACTATAGGCTCTCACCACAACGCCCGGCTATTTTTTTTTTAATTTGGTTGCAGCTGTCGTTGTTTAGCAGGCCCAGGCCAGGCTCGAACCCGCCAGAAGCACTGTATGTGGCTGGCACCCTACTCACTAAGCTATGGGTGCCGAGCCAGGGGTTGCCCTCTTAATCAGGCTGGTCTCAAACTCCTGAGCTCAGGCAATCCATGTCTTGGCCTCCTTGAGTGCTAGGATTACCGGTATGACTCACCACACCCAGCTTGCAAAACAGTTTTCTTTGAAGAACTTAAAACTTTTGGTGGATTGAAAGCCTGAATACATTTTGAGCCAGATAAGTAATACCACCAAGTAAAATGTAGAAAAGGTACCATGCAAAGCTATAGAACATGTGTATGTTAGGAGTGTACACTCTCTTAAAAGTATTTCAAAAAATTAAGAAAAAAAAAAGCTTTTTAAACAAGAAAGGAAGACTACGTTATAACAGATCTCATTTTTCTTCCTTGGATCAACATTGTGACTCCTGATTTAGAAAGTTTTTCAGGTTTCATTTACTTCCTCAACTACCATTCTTACTTAAAAGCTGGAGCAACTTCTGCTTCAGAAGAACGGAAAAGGTCAGTTTAGCAAAAAATCACAAAACTATTTTGTAAATTAAAAAGTGGAAAGCAAGCATAATTTTTTATCACCAATATAATAATTTCTGGTCTAATAGTATATTAAACTTTCTACTAGTGTGATTTTTGTAAGCTTGGCTCACAAAGATGTATATGAACAAGAGTACTGCTGTATACTCTACAGAGGGCTGCTATTGTACATTGTACACACTCTTCAATCTTTGTCTTTGCTTCTTATTTTTGCTTGGTTTTGGTTTTTGTCAATGGTCAAGAGATTGTCATTGTGTGGTAGGGTGTTTTTCTGGTATTTTTCGTTTTTTTTTTTTTCATTTAGTTTTCACAACCTATAATTCTCAATTTTAGCCATTCTCTGTATTATTTTCTCTTCTGGCCTCATCACTTTGACCTTCAAAGAAATAAAAATTTCTGAATGTTTTCGTAAATAAAAGTGGAAATTGCTAGAATTCAAAGTATCTTTGGGTGTTGGCTTTGACCTCCTAACCCAAACCCAAAGTTTATTCCAGTCATGAGCTGGAAAAGTCATCACAGGTCACATACTGTAATTTGCCTAAGAATTTATGGTGTTTAGAAGATAAGCCCCAAGTCTCCTCTTCAATTCAATGCTCTTTCTGCAAACCTATGGCTTTCCAGCCTTTTCAAATGTATTTGTCAAGATAAATAAGTTTTATATTGTGATTCAGTGCCCTCTTAGCACATATAACTGCAATAAAGATTTCACAAGATATTACTACCCTTATATGGAATAAGTAATAATCTAATATTTTCAGTGCTATCAATTTTTGTTTGTTTAAAAGATTTGGTTCTGTCCCATTTGATTAATTTCATAATCCATTAAAAGGTATAGCATACAATTTGAGAAATCCCATACTAGATGATTGTAGAGTCTGATATATTTTTTAAAAATAAAATAAAACTGTTTTAAGTCATTTTAATGGTGATCACCACGTACTGAACAAATTATTCTGAAATTTGTTAAACTGAAATTTAGTTTGATCTTTTTTTCTTTCAGATACACTTTTTGTTGATTGTGCCATTGTCCTAAAGTGGTAATGCCACTTTTTCCTTCACTTTCTCACCTGCCTCTTCTGTACTATACCCACACTTTTCCATTGAATTTTCAGATGTTACTATGGATAACCTAAAAGTCACAGAAAACAGGAATACTCAATATAGTCAATAAATTCAATATATTAATCCAAAACAATTTTGTAGTTTAGGATCCAGACTCTACTTCTCAGGTGAAGTCCACACTCTGGAAGACTCTACACTCTGGATTCCCCCACAAGATTCTCTCTACCGAACCTTAGAGAGGAGCACCAGTGAACAGACCAGGCCACAGCCAGCCAAAGAACACAATTGATTAAAGCAGAATCAGTACTGAGATTCTTGCAATGCCACACCTTTAGTGAAGTGTCTTCTCTTCTTGTGTTATGCAGACATCTAATTAATGTGTTTTTAACTAGACCCAAATAAATGTCATTTGCCCACATCCAATGTAATAGAATTAAAACCAATAACAACTCTCCTTTCTAAAATCCGTAAGGAAGCGAAAGACCCTTAAGAATGCTTACAATGGAGTTATCCCCATTACAGTCCCTTTAAGATATGATTCTGTAGTAGATTGATTTTTCATATTCTAGAACAGGGATAGACAAACCATAACCCATAGTCTGTTTTTGCCAATAAAGTTTCATTGGATAGGGTCATATTCATTAATTTGCATATCTGCTTTAACACTACAATGGCAGAGTTAAATAATTGATACAAAAACTGTATGATTCACAGAGCTGGAAATGTTTACTCTCTGGCCCTTTAAAGGAAAAGTGTGCTGTCTGGCCAGGGATGGGGGTTCCTGCAGCCTCAAAGCTGCACGTGGCTCTCCAGACGTCCAAGTATGGCCCTCCGCCCAGTCCAAACTTTGCCTTTTAGTAAAGGGATTTGTTCTGTACAATTTGCATTCTTTCAGAAGGCCACATTCAGGGATCCAGAAAAGACCACAGGTTCTTCAGCCCAGAAAGGAGTTTTTAGATAATCAAAGCCTTTATGTGGAGTGATGATACTCCCATACAAACTTTATAATTTGCCAATTAGTCTCATACACCTTATTTGATTTTATTTTTATTAAAAACCCAATCATATGAGGAAGGCAAGTATTTTCTTCTGCTAACAGAATCACATGCTTAAAGATTTTAAAAAATTTGAAGACTTTTTAGTAGAGCCCAGACTAGGATGGAGCCCATGTGCATGAGCATAAACATTGTATCCCTTGTGTCATAAATTGTGGAATTGTCCAAGTGATTTAGAAAATTTAGATTCAAGGGAAGAGTGCTTTTGTATCTCATAAATATCACTCTATCAAACATGATCATTTTTGGACAATGGATAATTTCCAGTACTTAGAGAGGTCAGCTCACAGTTTGAGTGAAACATTTTCAAATCATTATTAAGGCTACATATCATGTTTTGTTTTTTGAAGAAACAGTGAACATTCTAAACTGACACTTTGATTAACTATTTCTTAAGATTTACAACCTCAAAGTGTTTGACTGACATTGCATGTGTTTGACACAAAACTTGGTTAGCATTAATCAACAAGCTTTTGCAATTCCCGTTTGTTCTTGTAGGTCTCCAGAATTTTGGGACCCCAGAAAAGGTGGAAATTCCTTTTCCATGTGCACACAAATCTTAAGTTGGAAGAATTGCAGTGGCCATAAATAAAGTATAGCAGTCAGCAATATAAATAGCATTTGGCATTCTCACTAAATTTGCCAATATTGTCACCATCCAGAAAGACCCACTATCAACTAAGGAAAAGTAACTTACTTATTTCCTACAGCTCAAAAGGACAACTCTTAGTAACAGCTTTAATGCTTAATAACAATCAATCTGGAATAAATATTTTAAAATGAGACCAGCAATAGCTTTATCTTGCCATAAACTGCTTAATTTTCTAGTCACTGGTTTTCTCCTCCCTTCTTCCCTCCCACCCATTTTTGGGGGTATTGAAACCATAACATTATTACAGAAATGATTGTGTAACTCACGGATCATTAGACTTTGGAATAAGAGTGCCAAGCTCCTTGATTCGGTAATTAATATTATACCTTCTTCTTCTTTCAACTATTAAAGAAGAAATATTATTGATTATTCTCATTAAAGGACAGTTAGCTTTTGGTGAGCTATAAACTTCCTTAATAACCTTTTAAAAAACAATGGACAAAAAAATTCATTTAGTCAAAAGATAATACTTCTCAACCATAAAATACTCAAACAAATCTTATTCTAAAAGTCAAAGTTACAATATTGGAATTGTAAAATAAATGATTTACAATGCTTTAAAAACATTTTGTCACAAAACATTTTTTTAGTCTTTGACATGCAATATTTACTCATACTGAGATGTATGTATATATGTATTTGAGTGGATATTTTGCACGTATTTATGTTTATTCAGTTTGACTATCATTTTACACATAGTCATTTGTTAGTCCATGAGGATTGTAATCTTTCCAGGTCATGGACCATGTTTTACTCTTCCTAGATACTCTCCTAAAAGCCTAACACAATGTTTATCACAGACAGTAGATATGTGTGTCATGGGCACTGTGACATCTTTGAGGGCAGAGAACTACCATCTTACTGATTTTTTTATTCCAAAGGGCTTGGAATATTGGAGATGCTAAGTAAATATATGTTGATTTGATTGTATATTAATTTTTTTTCCTTATCTAGCATTCAGATGTATATATGTGTGTGTGTGTATATACACAGACATATATGTATATATAACTGATACATTATCAATTACGAATATATGTGAGTGTATACACATCATATATACAGGGTGTTCATAAAGTTCCTGTGCAATAGTTTACTATTTAAATTGCACACGAACTTTATAGCCACCCTATATATCAGTGGATATATCAGTGGTTTTCAAGCTTTGGTGTGCCTCAGACAAACCTAAAGGGATTGTTAAAATGGAGATTTACTGCACACCTGAAGATTCTGATTTTAGTAGGTTGGGAGGGGGAGAAAAGGACAGGCAAGACTTGCACTTCCAAGTTCCCAAGTGATGGTGTCACTGTTCACGTAAGGTCAATGCTGTGAGAACGACTGATGAAGGCTCTTATTCAGAGTCTGCTAATGGTGTTTTCGTTCCCAGGCATTGCTTATGGCAATTTTATGCATCACATATTAAATGTTTAATGACATTTCGGCATTAGACTTCATAGCAACAGTCGAATTTTCTATATGAACTCTTCTCTGAGAGCAGTCTACTGCGCCACATTCCCAGTATTAAGAGCTATAACATATATTTGTATGTAACATTTTAATAGATTACACATTTAAATCTTTCAGGGAAGTGAATATAGAAAAGACTACAAAGAAGAAAAATGTATTTCTAAAATATTAGAAAATACTAGTATAATATACACTTGAAAATTAAGATCTGCTCTGGAAACAAGGAAAGTAACCCCAAACCATCAATTGTGTTGGTGAACTTACTCTAGGACAGAAATTATCATGAATGGATTTGACATTTAGGAATAATACATTGGCCTCCTCCTAAGATCAGTGTAGAATTGATACTTGAGAGTATTTTCCCTCACTAGTCCTGTTTCCCCTGCACACGTGATTCAAAGCACAGCTAAGTGACACAACACTAAAACACTGACAAGAAAACAAAGGAAAAGCTGATAGAAATGCGTACATCTTACAGTGAGACTGTTAATAATTCTATGTTCACCCACATTAACTCATATGTAAACCAGACTTAAACACAAGATGAAAAGTAGCAGTGAAGGAAGTTCCCAGCTTTATCTCAAAGCGGGGTGGGTGGGAGGGGGCTGTTTGAGTCCTATGATGTCTCTATACAGCCTACTACTTAAACGCACTTTATGTAGAATAACAGAAAGTTCTCTGCCCTTCTTTGATTGTAGTCTAAGCATTATTAATGATTAATTACAGTGAGAAATTTGGTTACTCAATGTTCCTCCTCTCTAGTATTAGCTATTTATAAAGGAGTCAAGTTTTAAGAAATTATTGAATCATTTTGTGGCATATGCAGTTTTGCTGTTTGCAAAGTTTTTGACCTAGTCACTCAATCCTGTCTGTAGATCCATCAAGTCGGGTCCCTATCCTGCTTCACACTTAGAGAACTCATTCTTGCCTTTCCCATCGCGTCTCTCCCCACTGAGCAAGGCAGCCGACAGAATCTCTCCTAAACTATGCCATTGTATACTGATTTCCCCCGCCAATGTCTTGAACCCACTTCCTTCTGTCTACCCTCTGCAGGGAGGAACGCGACACCGGTGTGCTTACCGCAGGCCCCAGATGGGGCCAGACAGAAGTTGTTTTTGCAGGGCTGTGTATGTACAGGACGGGGTGTTCATGCTCATGTTGAGACCACTTGCAGTTCATAACTGAATAAAGCTGAGGAGAGGCTCGGCGCCCGTAGCTCAGTGAGTAGGGCGCCAGCCACATACACCAAACATGGCAGATTCAAGCCTGGTATTGTGGCGGGTGGCTATAGTCCCAGCTACTTGGAAGCTGAGGCAAGAGAATCACTTGAAGCCCAAGAGTTGGAGGTTGCTGTGAGCTGTGACGTCACTGCACTCTACTGAGGGTGACATAGTGAGATTCTGTCTCAAAAAAAAAAAAATGCTGAGGAGAAAAGACGGGTGGGCTGCAAGCTGGGAGCTAGCATTGCCCTACTCTGATGTCCTCACACTAAATTCCAGCAAGGTGAGAATTCTAAACTCACTCTGGGACTTCCTGCTTTTAGGAAGGATGGACCATACTTAATTGTACATATTTCAACATCTGGTAAGTAGAACTTACTTTGTACTTTTGCCACAATATTCACAAGTTTTAAGGGCTGTTCTAAATTCATTATATATAAAATATTGCACTATGAAATTTTGGGTATTGATTGGCCCTCACAGCAAGATGACGTAGCAAGAGATTCCAGATCAGACAATGGACAATGGACAGACCAGACGTATACCATCCTCTGTGCTAAGTGACCATTTCTTTAAGGTATAGACAGAAGAGACAAGGGAGAAGCAAGGCCAGTCATCATTCATAGGCTGATTAGGGGAGAAGTCATACTTCCTCGGTGTCCAACGCCCTTCTTCCCCATTAGCTATCCCTGCTCATATTCTACTTGCCTCTAATCTAGACCAAAGTGATCTGCTCTGCAGTCAGGGATATGGGATCAGGTCACTAATGACCACGTGTCAGCTCTCTCTTCCAGCTGGTCAGCAGACGGTCACTGTGACCCCTGCAGGTACATGATGGACACATGGAGTTTCACAGCTACTTATTTGAATTTCAGTTACTCATGTGGAAGGAAATTGCTGGTTAGTTTTAGAGATTTAAATTGTATTTATTTTTAGGTCATTTTACTCTTTTCTCAGTTTTTGATTTGGCTCCCAGAACAAAAAGTCTTTGTATTCTATTAGTCCTGCTCACTTGCGATAGAACTCATAGACCACCCTTGGTCTTCAGTGCTTAGCACTCTGGAGTGACTGAGCGCCCTAAAGCTCAGCCTTGCTGCTCAGCTACTTCTCCTGCTGACAATTCTCATTTCACATGACCTATTATCAGAGTCAAATTGGCCCTTAGGAAGGCACGGGACCTCCCCCTCTTTCCAGGGGTGAAATGTAGTATTGCTACATAACCAATGCCCTTCAGATAACCTATCATCAGGAAGGAAAGAGCTGATTGACACAGAAAATTGAGAACCCAGAGTTATGTTTCTTACTATTTAAATGGTGTACATTTTCTATAGTCTAATGGTGTACATTTTTTAAACTTTTGAGCCAATGAGTCACAATAGAGTTCAAATTTAACTGAGAGCACTCATCTCAGTCACAGGAAGCCTCTTTGAGAGTGAATGATCAAGGAATAAATTTGGGATGTTTTACTTTGGGAAAACAGGTTTTCTGAGCACTCACATTTACTTAGGTATCCCCAAATAGCTCAACTTGTGAGCTTGTCCAATTAATTGTGGTCATTGACCTCTAAATACTTATGGAATGATAATAAAATGCTATATACTTTAACCTCAAGCATTTCGTCTTGCGTTAATTTTATATGGAAAAAAATTATATACTCACTGAGGTTGTGGTTGTCCTTTTTTTGTCTCTCTTTTGCCAAAGCTCTAGTGTTGGTTTCTAATCAAAAGAAAAATAATTGAAGCACTTCTTGGCTCTACCTTAAGACCTCTCTAGGCAACATACTTCAGAACGCTAGGAGAAAATATAATATTTCTTGATCCAAAATAACACAATAATGTTTTTGATGTCAATATTCTAGAATTTGGAACAGAGTACTCTTCAGAAGGAGACAATGGCAAAACTCCTAGGCTCTGAGGTAGGAAAACCCAGATTTGCATTTTAGCCTCTCATTTAATAACCACATGATGGCTATTACCAAACCTCTCTGTGTTTCAGGACTTTTATAAAATGAATACAATAGCCAACTCATAGAGGAGGTACATTGCACAGCAAATATTGAACTCTTTTTCACTCATTATTATTTTTAGAAGTTTGAGATTCATAAAGAAAGAATTCCAACCTAAGTTTTCCATAAATAGTTATGATGTCTACATCTTCAGTTGGACCTAACTACATTCAAACAAATCCACACTCTGCTCCAGGAAGTGGCACTTCCCTCTATGTGCTGTGTGGTTGTTTATGCTCATGAGCCTCCAAGATGGCCAACAGTGAATCTGACCATGTAGTAGTCACACCCTTGCTAGTTTCCTTGGACACTGAATAGGGATGACCTAGCAAGCCAAAAGCAGGTTGAAGAAATGACTACTGTGGCTGCCAAAGCTGGATCACAGAAGAAATCTTCAACTGCCACGTTGGGGTCTGTTAGATTATCAGCTGTCATGTCATGAGGATGCTCAAGGGACCCTATGGAAAGGTTTATGAGGTTAAGAACCAAGACCACTTGCTAACACAACTCATTCTCTTACAAGACCTTGAGTGAGCCATTCACGGCATGTATCTTTAGCCTCACTCAAGTCTCAGATGCCTGCACCTCAGGCTGACCCCTTGACTACAACATTATAAGAGACTCTTGATCAGACCCAATTCACTAATCTACTCCAGGATTCACTCTTCAAAGGTAAGATGAGATAATGCATGTTTCTTGTTTCAAGAGTAATTTGGTGTTGTAAAACAATAAATAAATAATACAATGTTAGTAGAATTGTCATAGTTTTGAAAATAGGTGATAAATATTATTTAAATAATATTTAAATGTATTATATGTACATATTATTTAAATGTATTTAATAATACTATTTAAATGTATTATTAAATGCATTAAATGTACATATTATTTAAATGTATTTATTTAAAATTATATTCATTAATTTTAGTCTGAATGATTGCATAAACATTTGGGGGTTATTGATTAAGCTGCAAGAGTGGTCATACTGTATTGATTTAAAATGTTGCTGCTAACTATATAAAATTAGTAAAGACCAGGTTTAACTCCAAAATAAAAAGTTGTTATAAAAATTTCAAACGAATTTGATTTTATTTTTATGGAGGGACTAAAATTGAACTTGCAAGTCAGGAGATATTTATGTTGATCCATTTCTGCCTCAAACCAGCTGTGTTCCTCTGGGAAAATAATTCCTCTGATGCTTGATTTTCTCATTGATATTTTGGAAGAATTTCACTATGGTCCTGTAATTCCTTTGAGTTATATAAATTTTGAAAAAAGTATTGAAAATTGAGGATTTTTTTCATATTGATAAAGTTAAATACATGTCTATCATAAAATCTGTAAAAAAAGCTTCAAAGAGAAAAAATCCTTCTAAACCTAAAAGTTTTGCCGTATATGAAATTCTTCATAAAACTATAAACTAATTCCCCTAATTTAATGTATTATTTTGCAACTAGGTAGTTTGAAATTGCATCTATTCAATTTCAAAATGAAACCTATATTAAGTTAAATTGCCATGTATGTAAAACCATATATGTATATATTTGCTGAATTCCTAAAATAATGAATAAATTCAGTTAAACTGTAATTTATAATGTCTTACTGCTTGCATATCATATGAAAAATGAGGAAATTATTCTCTAAATGCCTTCCTTTTAACTGACATTTTGATAACATTTTAAATGTTCTCTTTAACAGGGTAATACATTTCAATCATATTTTATGTAGTTGGTAGAAACAAAAATGAGAAAAATTAAACAAGCAACATTACCTGTAATTTCCTTTTTCATTGGTAGACTGCTTGGACAGGAAGCACTTGTAAGTCCCATCTTAACTGGTGAAATTCCCTGCTCACCAGTATACACATCCAAAATACTTCCAGATAACTTCAGAGGAAAAATGAAGAAAAGATCAGTGAAACCTTCTGGGTGCATGGCTATATTCTGCCATACATTTTATATTCTCCATATTAAATCTGCCACTTTGTTAAGAATAATTTGTAATATATATGTATATTTAATTTTAAATGAGAGTGGAGTATGCATTGACTATTTTTAAATACATTATGGAGTGCTTGTGGATAAGATATGCTAGAAAAAAATAGCTATTCATATTTAAGCAAAAGAGAAATCAATTCATGTGTGAAAGAAAATTCCTATTAATATTTACAAAGTTATAGAAGTTTGATCCAGCATTTGACCTGGTTATAAATGAATACAATTAAAAATATCATTTTGGACAAAAATCAATACAAATCTTTGCAAAGCTGGAAAGTTCATTGCATACTACAAATTAGGTGTAATGAAAGCTTTCTTAATACCATCAGTGCTACCAGCAACTCACAGTCAAGAGGTGTTTTACATTGTTAATTAAATGGGAAACTCTTTCCTTCCTGGAAGGCATAATTTTTCTCATTGTACACTTAATGTTCTAGATTATTATAAATATCCCAGCTGGTAACCAAAAGTAGTCTAAAACTACTTTTGCCTGTAGTGAATATAGGGTACATCCAATTATAGCAACGCTGCAATTCTTGAACTACTTCTTGGGAACAATTTTTCAGAAAAGCTAAGGTCCTTTATACACAATTCAAAATTGTACCAATTCATTATTCAAAATGGGCTTATTGATTAGATCTCCCAAGAAAATTAAATTTGAATAATGTCCATATTTCAAGTTAATATTCATTATTCCAGAACAAGCTATACTTGTAGTGCAGGATTTGAAATTTTAAAATATTTCCATTCTAAGTATCTTTATTCCATTTCTAGGCAATAAACCAAGAGCTGAATAAGAAGCAATTTTTTTTCTTTTCTCAAGGCTTAGGAACAAAACATACAATCAAACCGAGCTCTAACAAGATTATTATGGGGAACCTAATTCAGATTCCCACTTCTTGCAAACTCCAGTTCAATCTGAAGAAATTTGTGATGTTTATGAGACTGGAAATATATATGAAAAGAGGACACATTAGGACTAAAATTAGTTTCTAAGGTAGTGATCTATGATAGCGTATGTAATAAATGTATATTTCTGAGGAAATACTTAGAAAATGCGGTTGAAATTATCTAGTATATAAGTTTATCTGCATGTCAATAAAGAAATTCAAGACTTCATTTGATATTCTTTTTTTTTTTTTTTTTTTTTTTTGAATATATAATCCTGGGTTTATTGCTTTGGCTTCACCGCTCAGAGCAACCTCAAACTCCTGGGTTTCAGCGATTCTCTTGCCTCAGCCTCCCAAATAACTAGGACTACAGGTACCTACCACAACACCCGGCCATTTTTTGACTCTAACTGTCATTGTTGGATTCAAACTCAGGTTGGATTCAAACTTGCCAGCTCTGGTGCATGTGGCTAGTGGCCCAGCCACAGAGCTACAGGTGCCGAGCCTGCATATGATATTCTGATACATATTTTCATACTCTGGTCTTTTCAATTATTAACCTTGTTAGGTTTCCTCACTTTTATCCTTTATTTGATATAAATTCATTGTTTTAAAATGAATTTTTACTTATTGGATGTTGGGATGGAGATACTTAAGTCAAATATTTATTTTCTCAATGTCTTTATCTGAGAAATAAAGGAAAAGTTGACCAAATTGGAAAGATGGTGTGTGGTAGCATCAGATAAATACAATCAGGAAGAAATCCAAAAAGCATTTCTTTCCCTAAGATATGAATCATTTAGTCCTATGTTTTAAAGTACAAAATTGTAAAGAATTTTTGAAAAGCCTGTTGGTTTTTCGCTGAGGTAACACCAACCTGAAATGCATGGTTCCTCTGCACCTTTGAGAAACATAATGCAAACACTGAACAAAAAGAGAATGAAGGGAAAGGAACTAAGGAAATGGCACGTTTCCTCCAAAGAGCCTGAATTCAGATGAACTTCAGTACAGAAGAGGCAAATTGCAGAACTGTTATGGAAGAAAGAGCCATATTACAGCTGCACTGCAACAATGAAATAAGAGGGTCCTCGCTATAGCAGTTCGCTACTCAATGCATTATTCCTTAGAAATGGGCTTAAAATTCTAATAATAAATCTAATCTTGCTTCACTGTATCTGTATTACATCTTCTCCTGATCTTGGTTATTGTCTAATTTATGCCCTAGAGCATAGTAATTAATATACTATTTAATTTTATGCTGAAGGTACTGCTCTCCTTCATGTAAATGTCTAATCACTTTGTGAATGTCATTAAACAATTGTGTTTCAGTTTCAAAGAATGTTATATACTCCACGTAACCTAAAATGCCTTTTCTCCATTAGAAGATTTAAGAGTACAATGTTGGTGAAAATTTAAAGCTCGCATACACATCTGAAAGAGCTCACAAAGAAAACTTATATCTACCTTTGTGGGTAGATATAAGCATAAATTACTCAGATTAATTTTTAACTTTAATTCATAGATCAGCAGGCAATCAGATAGATATTTTATGAAGAAATATTCATTCTGGTTGAAAAAAAGAGATTCTTCCTCAGTGAAGCAAAACACTTGACCTGACAATAGGCAAACATATTATTGTTAACAACAAACATATTTTAAAAGCATAAAATAAAGAATTTACTATAAAATCTATTCAACAAAGTAGAGTATAATTCTCTATAAGACAATACCTTCCTTGGGTAGAAAAAAGTAAACACCTGATCTAAGAAATTACTCTGAGATAAGCAGTTATTGACAGTGGTTTCCTGGTATCTGAGGCTCTTCCCAAAGATTGTATTCACATCTTTACTACTGAGCTAATAGGAACTAAAGTGGACTGGGTATGACCTTCCCACATACAGACTGTTGTTCATAATCAATATTTCCTGAAGAAAATGAGTTCACGGGGAAAAAAAATACCAAAACATTTGGAAAAATAACTATTTTAAAAGTAAAACAACATGTAGAATTAGAAAAAGCAGAAAAACAGAAAAAATAAATTAAAAATAAAAAAGTAGATGAAGCCAAGTTTCTTAAATTAATCCAATATATATAAGGCAATGTATTCGTAATGATTTATACTGTAAAATAATAAAAAATAAACATAGTTGCTAGAAAAACCAAAGAGACATAGGAGATATGAGCATTATAATTCTGGGGGTGAAAGAACTATAGTATGGAAAAAATAACAAAATAAATACACTGAAATGGAATAAAATAATAATTAGTAAAATTTAAAAGCAGAATACAGTATTTTTGTGGGAAGATGAATATAAAGGACCAACAAATAGAACTTGTGCAAGAAAACCTGAACAACATGAAGAATAGATTTATGAGAGCTAAAATACAAATACTGGCAGTATTAGAGAGAAAAATAAAATTGGAAGGAAAGAGATACCTTTAAAAATAATGTAAACACATTTTCAAGAATTATAAATAAAAGGCTACAGTATATTTTATTTCATCTTATGTTATTATTATTTTGATTTAAAAATGAAAATGTCTATAGAATGCCAAAAAGGAAAGACAAGGAAAATCCACAATTAATCACATTATTTTGAAACTGAAAAGAATATACAATGAGAAGAGAAAAATCTAAAAGCTTAAAGATAGAGAGGAAACATTATATGCAAAGGGAAAACAAACAGATTAAGACTTTTCAATAGCAAAACTAAATGGAAAAGAAAAATGAATGAGTATTATTAAAATATTAAAAGAATAAAACTTAAGAAAAATTATATCCAGCTCAAATGTCATTCACATATGAGGTCAGTATAAAAATATTTTTAGGTATACAATTCTTAAGAAAGTTTATCCCCACAAAGACCAACTTTGAAAAAAGTTTTAGATAAAGTACCTAAATAAAAGGTATTTAAAAGATATGCTACAAAAATATAAATAATGTTTATCAAATATCTTGGGAAAGTGATTATGGAATAAAAATGTGGGAAATGTTTAACCACAATCAAAGATAAAGTGAAATATATAACCATATAAGTCAGTATTACTGTCCCAGTGGTTCTCAACCTTCCTCATGCCACGGCCCTTTAACATAGTTCCTCATGTTTTGGTGACCCCCAACCATAAAATTATTTTCATTGCTACTTCATAACGGTAATTTTGCTACTGTTATGGATCATAATGTAAATATCTGATATGCAGGATGTGCTTTCCGAAGAGCCAAAGAGGTTGCGACCCACAGGTTGAGAACCACTGTCTAGATAGTGTCAGCACAATTGGGCTAGGGTGGTGGGGAAACCAAAGGCTGTGAAAGTGGTAAGAGTGTATTAAGGGGAAACATATAATAATGGTAGACAAATAATAAAGTAAGATGAGAGAAGCAGATATGTATTAATAATAACAATGGATGTAATGGGTCAAACTCCCCAGCTAAAGGGTGGGAAGATTAAACAAAAAGACAGTGACTAGCTATCAATAGCTTACAAGGCATACCTGTAGTAAAAGAACAAACAAAGGTCAAACATTGACAAATGGGAAAAGCAGTATCCAGCAAATGATAACCATTGGAAAATGGATGTAACTGTATTAATATTCGAAAAAGTGAGCTTTAAAATTACAAAGATTATTAATGATAATTTCCGCAATGGCTTAATAGCTACAAGCATGCATGCTCCCAATGGAATAACTTCTAACCATATGAAACAAACCACAAAGAAAATAAATCCGTGATTAGAGGGGAAGATTTTAACACATTCCTCCTCATGTTTTAAAAGTTGAGCAGACAAAAATGACCAGCAATATTATAGAAAATTTCAACAATAAAAGCAAAAGCTTGGCGTTATAGGTATGCACTTATATAGTTCTACCTGCAAAAATAGAAAATATGGTTTTCTCAAGGATATACGGAGTATATGCACATGATATATAAAAAGTGTTTGTATGCTTACCCAAAAGAAACCCTCAACATAACAGAAAACACTGTACCTCCTCAACCTATTGAAATAATTTTTTTAAATAAAAAAACCTCAATGCATTTTATAGTGTGTTTAACTGCCAAAATGTTATTTAAAAAACTGTTAAAATATTCAAGGGTAAAGAAGAAATCATACTAGAATTTTAAAAATGCAAAGAAAGGTGATTTAAACAGCTATTATAACAGAAAAATTACTTGTCAAGTCCTGCACGAAGTATCATGTTGCCTCTCTAATAATAAAGGTCTGAAGATGTTGTACAGATACACTGTGATCCATCAATTATGCCAGCTCCTTCCTTTCTTCATTTGTAATGTTATTTTGTATGTGTATTTTTGTATTTTTATTGATGTATAATCAACATATAATAAAGTACATGTATTTAATGTTTATAATTTCAACATGTGCACCACACAGCCAAGTAATAAAAATATCTACCACTCCTGGAGGGCCCTGTGCCTTTTTATAACCCTTCCTCCCTCTGGCCGGTCCTGCCCTCATCATGCCCCGACTCCCCAACAATCAAGGTCCTCAGGGACCTTCTGGTGTGTTCTCTGTCATTTTTGGATTCGCTTGCATTTTCTAGAATTTGACATAAGTATTTGATACACGTTTTTTTTTTTCTCCTTTGACTTAGTTTAATTATTTTGCAGTTCATCCATATTGTAGTGTTTACCAATGGTCCACTCCCTTTTATTGCTAAATGATTTTATTGCTAAATGATATATATACCACATTTTTTTCTTATCTGTTTACATGTTAATGAACATCTGAATCATTTCCAGTTTTTGGTTATTACAAATAAATCTGCCATAGACAATTGCGTACAAAAAAGCCTGGGATATGGCAAAAAAAATGCCCTAGAGGAAATTCATTTCCCACTCCTGTCAAGTTATAAAAGATTTCCCGTTCCCACATAAGCACATATTATGCCCCTGCTTCCAATAATAGACTTCAGACTCCAGTAGGAGGGAGTGGGTAAGGGGGAAGATTTTTACACAGGAGATAATAAAATACAAACATTACCATAATGTATACACTATGCCAGAGGTTGTTTAGTGTTTTTTACATGCTAGGTATTAAGCCAACATGTCCCATAATAATAATTTAAATAACAACGTGTCAAGTAATCTCTATCAAAACTGCATAGGGTAAGTATTACAATTACCACTTTAAATGTAAAAGGGCTCGGAGAAATGATGCAATTGTCTCAAGATTATGTAGTTTTATAAATAAACAGAGGGCTTAGATTCAAACCCAGGCCTGTCTGACAGAAAGGCTGATTCTTTCTTTACCTTATCCTATTGTGAAATGGCCCTTGCCTTTCACATATTTGAGTGCTCAAAAAGGCTGGAAGACATTGGGTTATATTTTTCTCAGTTTCACTCTTTGCCAAGGCTATTTTCTGCTCCTCAATGATACTCATCAGTTAAAAAAGCATGAAAATCCAGTATACCCTCTAAAGCTCTACTTAGGATGGGTTCTCTTCAACACTCTCCTTCATGCCACCCTAGTTTGTTTTTCTCTTCACCCAAACACTGCAAAAGTATGACTAATACACTAGTCATACTTTTTCTAATTAGATTTATGTTATTGTTTTATCACTCTTCATGTTTCTTCACTTAGCAAGAGAAAGGGCATCACAGCACATACTCCTCAGGGCCCTGAAACTGGATTGTTTATGAAAAATGCTGAGAATTTCTTGGAAATACATGTGTGTGTGCATAAAATCTCATTACAAATACAAAAGGAACAGAAAGTCTTATAGTCATGTATTATATTTCCAGATAATTTCTTAGTATGATGCCATAAGAAAAAAAAAATCTCAATTCTTATGTGCATATGGGAAAAAGAGTGATACTTCATATTTAGGGTGAGTTTCAAGGGAACTTAAGGTAAGTTTTTTAATTTGTTGGATCCTCTATGTCGCATTTTGTGAAGACATTTACTGTAGACATAAAAATGATAAAAATGAGCATGAGAGTATTAGAATAACTGTAGACATGCAAAAAGATAAAGCAGGTATAAAGATGATCCTCGTCGGGAACATACTCTACACAATGTAAACACAAATGAAAAGCTGGCATTGGAACAATTATTTTCCTTCCTTTAGGGTGTTTATTCATTTATATGCAGTAAACCAAATCTTCCAGGTTTTAGGACATGTATCACTGATCTCCCTCTTAATTTATTTTCTTTGCTAAGGCAGAGCTATGAGGTTTGAATGACATTGATCAGAGAAATCCCACTGTGTTATTGTTGTTATTATTTTTATCCTATTATGAGTGAATAAAGACAATGTGTTGGGCTGGAGTGGAATCCCTTGTCCTGGGTTAGCTGGTTTATAATGCAAGTAGGAAGATAGCATACAAAACAGAAAATGATAGCTTATAAATACTTTTACACTTTTACTTTTACTTGTACTTTTATAACTACATCTTATAAATACTTTTATACTTTTTTATAATCTATTTAGTGGTAAATTAGTAAAACAATCATTAATTTTAAAACGCCACAACAAACAATTTGTGTGAAACCCTCACCATTTCCATAAGAAGTCATAATAAAACATTCGTTTGGATAATTTTTTTACTAAATAGACTATTGTAATTTTTTCCTCTTGTAGCCCAGAATGCTAAAAACAATCTTTTAATAAATAAACTTGGTGATACAGCAGATTATATTCTGAGCATTTCAAAGCTCAATTTCTACATACCTGATTTTATGGACTATAAGTTTATAAATTTAAAATTCAGCAGTTAAGGTGGTTCCATCTCCAAACACTGAAAGAATTCCAAAATGTACTTGCTCACCAGTTTTAATTTTGATGTGTCTATAACCTTCACAATAGCAATGGCTTTCTCCTGCTCCTTCATCGTTCTCTGTTCCTTAAGCTTGAAAACAATAACCAGGAACACTGTACAGAAACTTCTGTGCTAAGGTGAACTTTGGTTCTTCTTTGGACTTTAAGACTAATCCAGTCTGGACTGTGATTGACAGAAGCTTGTTCATTGATGTTATGCAGTCTTTTCAAGTTCCAACCAAGCACAAAGGGTTGTTAATATTTACTCATTCCTCATCTCTGAAATGGTCTTGAACTATAACAGTTTCCCTAAAGTGCTAAATGCCACCAGCATTTATAGATACCTGATTGAAAAATGTCTGTATGTTAAAAGACATGAGTTACTATGAACAACTACCTCTCTGAAATAAAGGAGTGGAACTAAGACCAATGGGTGGAAATTACAGGTAGGTCTAAGGTCAGAGGCTAAACAGTCATTTGGCTGGAGTGTGGCAGAGGTTCAGATCAGTTTCAGGTTCCTTCAAATCCTCTGATTCTACACTTGCATGAAATGGCTTCTTTCTTGGACTAATAGCACAGTCGAGAGAGTAGGATCATTGCGTTGGTTCCATGCAGGACTGAGTTAAAGCTCCTGCCCCACCGTTCACTAACTATGTGAACTTGGGCAAGTTACTGTACTTCTCTAAGCTTCTTTCCTCTCTTATCTAAGTCTCTATCTCATAGGTTTGTTGTAAATAATAAAAGCAATTTTCACACACATAAAGTGTTTTGCACAACCCATGCCACCTAGTTTAAGCAGCCAATGCATGAGAGCTATTATGATTGTTGGCTTTATCCTTGTTCTGCCACTTTTTATCCATTAAAAGTATTCCTAAATAGGAATTAGAATGGGAATAATTACTTTCAAGGCTATCTGTGAATTTTAGTGTAGCCTATTTAATATGTATTTGCTGAGCATCTATGATGTTCTAGGTACTATCGGGATACTAAGAATAAAATAATGAGCAGGTCATTGTTCTAGGTTCCAGGGATATAGAAGTGAGTAGGACAGATAAAATCCCTGTCTTCAAAGAGTGTAAATTCTAGGGGTGAAAGCACACAACGAAGAAGTTAATACAATAATAAATAAGAACATTTTTGCTACTCATAAGTGTCAGAGGATATATAAGTTGTTGATTTGAGGAGTCAGCAGGGGGGTGTTTTAACTAAGGTCATTTAGAAGGCCTCCCTGACAAAATAACCCTGCCTAAATACCTGAGTCAGAAAGAGGCAAACATGCAAAGAGCTGAGAGAAAAACATTCCAAACAAAGAAAAGGAAGTTCCACAGTTCTACAATAACAATGTGCTTGTCATGTTCAAGAAGCAGGAAGAACACTATTGAGTTCAGACCCTAAAGTCAAAAGGAAGTGATGACTGTGCTAAAGTGTCTGGATTATGTTCTGAGTATTTCAGAAAATTAATAAAATGTTAAGCAGGGAGAAATAGGATCTTATTATTACCTTAGGAAGATTATTCTGGCTTCTCTGTGAAGAACAAATGTAAAGGAGCAAAATGTAGGAAGGAAGATAAGTCAGAGCCTATGGCTATAGAGGGAAAGTGGAAAGTGTTGATGATGAATAGCGGTGAGATTCTGCGAATGTTGGCTGTGGATACAAAGATATCCTGATAGATGCAGGCATGGAAGTAAGAAAAGATATCCTGATAGATGCAGGCATGGAAGTAAGAGAGAGAAGAACAAAAATGTCCTCCCATCTTTTGTTTCAGATCAACTGAAAGCAGATTTTGGGGAGTGATATTTTTTCAGCCATGTTAAATTTAAGATGCTTGTCAGAACCACAAAAGGTGTTAAACAAGCAGTAAGGTGTAATCTGGCATTTAGGAGAGATAAATGCCATTGGACTGGAGATGGGTTGAGATCACCTAGAGCAGTGGTTCTCAACCTTCCTAATGCCACGGCCCTTTAATACAGTTCCTGTGGGTCATGACCCACAGGTTGAGAATCGCTGCCCTAGAGGGTGTATATGAATATGCGTGCAACGAGGGCTGAAGACTAAGCCTTGGCACACTTTAACTCTCAGACATCTGTTAGAAGAGAAAGAACCAATAAAATGGGTAAAAAACTGGAGAATATGGTGCCACAGAATCCCAGGTAGTACTTCAAGAAGGAAGTTGTCAACCATGTCAAATGCCTCTTAGAAGCCAAGTCAGGTAGGAATGAAGAATTTACTCCTGGCTTGTGCATTGATTGGTTCTCAGAGCCCTTTTAGAATTTCGAGAACAAAAATTCCATTGGAGAAGAGAGAATAAGAGGTAAGTGGAAGAAGGAAGAAAATAGAGGCAGTGAACTTTTTTGTGTAGAGGAATCATGAAACAGCATGGTAGCCAGGGACTAAATGAGTTGAAAGTAAGCCATTTGGTTTGGCTTGATTTTTAGTGGGTGTTATTTATAGCACTGATATTTATAATCCAATAGATCAGCATATACTGATGATCACAGAGGAGGAGCTGTTTAGGGATCAAAAGTCCTTGGAAGAGTAAGAATGTGTGGGATCCTGACACAAGTAGTAGCCAGGGGTGGCTTTAGATTATGTGATAGGAAGATTATTTTATTATGGAAGAAGGGATAGCATAAAAATGAAAATAGATACAGATGGTTTAATAGAACTGGTAATGAGGTCAAAAGTTTTAATCTGATTACTCATCACTGTTTGGCACTGCTATTCCTGGGAAAATTCCCATTAATTGAAACAACTATGGAATATCTTCTCATGCCCCTGTGAAATGTATTTGTGTTGTATTTGTGGGAAGCACTATGACATACGTGGGGAAATTCTGCCCATTCATTTCTCAGGTTAACATGCAGCATAAGATAAGAGAGAGTTTTAACTGGGGTTGGGGTTTGGCCAGGAAAGTACAATGAAGGAAAATGGGGACCTGTTAAGAGTATTAACAAGGAATTAGTTAGAGAACTGGACCAGGACTTCTAGACAGACTAAGGAAGAAATTTTTAGGATGCTGTGAATTGGAAGGAGCAATAGAGTATAGAAGAGTAATAGAAAAACAGTAATAGAGTCCATTGATTTGGAGTCTCATCAAGCTTGAACAACTGTTAAACTAAGACCACCAGAGTAAGCATACTGAAAAAAAATAGAATGTGTTTTTCAAAAGTGTGGAATAAACATGTAAGAGATGTAGAGAAATTAGTAACAACCAGATCTAGGATATGACCAGGTGAGGGGATGGTTGAAAAGGGAAGAAGAAAACATCATTGATGCTAAGGAGCCAGAGACCCCGAGAGTCCATGGAGCAGAGAGCACAGCTGATTTGGATGGACAGACATTCCCGCACTTTGGCTCTGGCAGTCCAGCCTACACAGTTGTTGCACTTAGAACTAATTGACTGGTGGACAAAGAAAAATTGAGAGGTAACTCTGACTTAATAATTCAGATTCTAGTGACTAATCACTCACAGTCACTGCTGGATCAAAACACTTGAGCTAAGTTGTGCTGTAAACACGTTAAAGCACTGCAGTCAACCTGACAAATCTGACGAACCACAGTAGGGCAGCCTCCCCCTCAGCGACTCCCAAGCTTCCCACTAACAAAAATTATAATGTGGTTTGATAGAGAAAGTGTGTGCAAATACTTAGAAAGTCTCTGTCCTATACTAGGTGAGTGCTTAATAATTATTATTATTGGTAAGTTGGAGTTTGCGTTAAGAACTTCTGTTCTCCTGAGGAGAATTCATTCCCATTTATTTTGGTAACATCTCTTGTTCTGACTTTTAGTCTAGATAATTTATAGGGGATGTCGCCCTTTCCAAAGCTCTAGGGTGGGCCCACGATCCAGGGAAATTGGCTTAGAAATTGATATATGACAAAAGTTACTCCAAAGGGAATTATCTCGGCACTTTAACTGGGACTAAGGGAGAGAAAAGGAAGTCTTCTTCTCTTGGATTGCCCACTCGGACCGAATGTATTCACTAGAATGCATGTGTGTGTGCGAATCAGAAAATTCTGACATAACTAGCTTATAAAATAAAGGAAAGAAACTTTACATGGTATGAAATCCATGGGTGAATAATTCCTCAGGGACATATAAGCAATGTATTTCCTGACTCTTTCTAATTTCTAGTATGATCACATTTAATAGAAACTAAAATTCAATTTGTTCATATTTTTAGTCTAAATTTTGAAAACACTTAAGTAGAATGAAGCTTAAAAGCATATCCTAAAGCTTTTAGATTTTTTTAGTGCTCCTATTATAATTTTTTAAATTATTATTTAAAAATAATATGGGGGTACAAATGTTATTGATTACATGGCCATGCCTGAGTCGGGGTTATAAGCACGCCTCTTTGTTTCTTTTGTTTCTCCCCTTATTATCTACCCTTTAGCAATACAGCGGCTGTAGCAACTCCCTAAGTCACATAGTAACTTCCTGGACTAGCAAAAACCTCTTTCTTGAAATAACTTTATAAACTGAAGAAAACTTCCTAGCAGGTCTCGGTGACTGGCTCAATATGCCAGAATTGTAGCACAATCCCTTTCTTAAAACAATTTCTGGCAAAGGAAATGGGGCCAACAGAATTGGTTGAAATTAATCAAAAACTTCCTATTTCTTACAAAGGAGTGAATTTCTGAAAAAATATCTAGGTTAGCAAGAAAAAAGTAACCCATGGCTGGGAATAGGCTATGACAATATCTGCTCAACAGCTGAGAATAAAGCCAGCACAGAAGAAAACAGGCAAATTTACAAAGGGATGCTCACATACAATATTACTTAGGGATTTTTAGACAGCATGAACCAATAAATTCTTTTCATGCTTGAACCCCATATAAGTCAGGTTATACCACCTGCAACCAAAAGTTCACTAGCTAATATACTTACTCAAAGCATTCCTCTGACTATAATAAGTCTTTACTTTTATCTCCATAAACTATAAAAATCCTTCAGTTTTCTACCTCTATTCTACTAGCTATTCTTACACATTCTCTTTTTTCTCACTTCTTGCCTTATGTAGTTCTCTTAACTTGCCACTTTTCTGCCTTCGCATCTGTCTCTTAAAACCTTAACTAGATAGTACTTCATAACTGTATTTCAAACATCATCTCTTCCCAAAGCATTTCCCAAAATTCTCACTTTAGCATGGTTTCTCCTTCATTCCAGCTGCTGATTCTCGGACTAGCGTCAAAAGCATACACATGTAGTCTATGAAGGTGTCAATCAAAAATAGCCTCAGAGATCAATATTTTTAATTATTCTCATTATTCCCATAATACAGAAATAGCAAAGCAAAAGGAGGCTAGGTGATCTGTACAATGCCTGGATTAGGACCTGGGTTTGACATAAGATGTACATTGTTCTTCTTGCCTCTCAGGTACAGTTCCCTGGGCTGTCCCACTGCAATGGCCACTCTTGACACCTGACGTGTCTCTCACTTATTTTAGAGTTTTGTATTTTGTGAGTGTCCACATTTCGTGTAAGTAGTTAATAAATATTTGGTAAAATATACAGTTATATATGTGGATCTAGAATTATCAATGATCATTAATTGGTCAACAGCATATTATTTATATAAATACAGATAGGCCAGTTGTAACTATGTTTTTAAAAGCGCATTCTGTGTATCAAAAGCAAATTCCTGATAGTCATTACCACAGATTTTTACTGAGTAGGCCACTCTACACAGCTTCTATAAAACAAGTAGATAATTTCACAAAAAGAATATTTCAGTATATAATTTCAATAGGGACCATATCCAAGGAAGAGAAGATTATAGGAAATTAATATTATTTTTTCAAACCAAGAGTCAAATACTGGTTAAAAAATTAGCTTCTTCATGTGGTGAAATTAGGAAGAAATTGGGATTAATAATATATTTATCTAGAGAATTGGTCAGCTTTCATATAACTATATGACTTGAAATCCAATGAGAGAAAAGGTAGAAAGAACTGTTACTTTATCCTGAAAGGAAAAAGAATGGAAGGGAAGGGAAGGAAAAGGTTCGGCAACCAGAACCAGGTTGTAAGCCTCATCTGATCTTTGGCAGGTAATATAAGTTTTAGTGACTTGCTCTGTGTGGAGGTCCTGCCTGCCAGAAAAAAAAGGAATAAAGAGATACTTCTCTCATCTATCTAAGAATTAATAAATAAAAAAGGGATACACTCACCAATTTTCTCTTGAGTCTCTATATTTAAAACACCCATTATAGCTTAGCCCACCCTGTTAATTTATTGAGAAATAGTCTCCAATGCTCAATATAGTAAGAATTCACTTTCTTTAAATGAAATGTTTAGCAATTCAATTACAATTGTTATACTCTTTTTTTCTCATGTTTTCTATAGGGTCATAAACCATAAACAAACAATAATACTTCAAATTATGTCAAAAGAGCTTACATACACTTTACAAATATCATTTTTATGATTAATAAATGAACAATCAGAAGGCAGTGGCAGTCAAATGGAAAACAATATATTATTTCTTCATTGAATATTATTCTATCAGTATTTGTATTGAATTCAATGTAGAAGTCTCTCTACATGATTTAAAGTAGGGTGAGGCCTGTTCTACCTTTTCACAATTCCACTTTAATCTGTTTATTGGCATATTTGTAAATTTATATTTGTAATTGTTATACTCTTTTTCTTTCTTCAATAGAGGCGGAGAGCCTCTTTGATATCAATTAGTCATTGTAAATTGTCAAAATTTAGTCATAACAATATGAAGGTGTTCATATGCTGAACTTCAAAAAAAAATCTGAAGATTAAATCACTCATAGAAAAGACAAAAGACTATAGCAGATTAGAGACATAATTAGATTCTCGTATATAAAGATGAAATAAATACAGGAAATGAGATACTAGTATGAGTCTTATAATTGTCCTTTATAATATTACATCATCTTTATTCTGCACCAACAAATATTAATATTTTCTAACATTCATCTGCTAACTTGTCTGTTTCAACAGTACAGAAAAAAACATCATTTGCTAATCAAACAAATTTTATTTATTTTTTTATCATCAGAGGCTATTTCTGTTTAAATGACTTCCTTGGGTCTGGAAACACTTACTGTTCTTTGCATTAGCAGAGGAGAGTCTGTTTCTTCCTCTTTAAAACTTGATTCCATACCGATTATATCCTCAATAACGTCCTCCATCTAGCAAAATATAATACATTGAGAATATTGTACATAATCATAAAAGTTGTGGGTCAGTTTGAATCAGAGAGATAAATTCTAGCAGTCTTTAAAAGATTTTGGGGCAATTTAAATTGAGGTTCTTTGCATATTACAACCTAAAATATTTTAGAACACTCTTTAATCTGTTAGCTTTCCTTACATTTGCTTCCACAGCCTGACAGGTAACACCTGGGCAAAACAGCCCGGGATAGTACCTTGGAAATCCTTATCTACTTTATGGTTACCATGATGTGCGTCAAGTCAGGTAGAGCCCATATAATTATGTACAGAGATGGCTTTCTACGCACTTTACTTTTCTTTTAAAATGTTTGATTACATCTTACAATCAATATCCAAGTTCAAACTTAGATATAGAATACATGGAAACATATTATCCTAGCTTCTTTAATGACCAGTAATAATACTAGTAATAGCAAAAGCAAAAAAGAGCAAAAAAATAATCACAGACGTCTTCAATAGTAACCATAAAGTCAGCATCACCTGTGTCAAGTATTGTTCTAAGTGCTTTGCATGGATCAGATCATTTCAACCCCATAACAACCCTATGAAATGAGTACTAATTATCTGCCTTATACTGATGAGGAAATTGAGAGATACACACATCCAATAGCCAGTCAGAGATTAGTTAGGGAGGAGAGGAAGCAGGATTGACATCCTGGAAGTCTGGCTCTATAGTCCTAACCTCAGTCAACTTCTATCCTCTTTCTCAACTCCTTTCTAAGATAATATTTCTTCCTTTTGTACTTTAGCTAGAAGAGATTTGAAAAGCTTATATATCTTTTAGAAACACACTAGCCTACCTCTCTCTCTCTATCCCTCCCTCCCCTTTCTGTTCTAAACCTCTTCTATCTTTTTTTTTTTTTTTAGTATTCATGGTATTCACTTTATTGCACTCTGGAACTGAACCCACAGTATCTCCAAGGTATGCCTATATGCATAGAAAATTCAAAAGAATCTACAAACAAAACTAATAAGTGAATTTAGCAAGGTCTCTACACAAAAATTTATTAACTTGGTATAGCCTCTTCCATCTCTATTTTCAACTTTCTTATTTCAACTACATATAAGGATTTTATTTTGCAAATATTCTTTGGTGTTTTGTTTTTTTTTTTTCATCTACCTTGTAAGCTTCCATCTTTTTAGCTGGCATTACTGGAAATATGAGATGTATTTCTTTTGGTTAATATTTTTTATTATAAAAGTAAAAGTGGAGAACATAAAACTAGTGGGATATTTGACATTGGATTTGAGAAACTAATGCATCAATATCTGATTTGATGGAAGTAGTTGCAATATTCAGTGAGTTCTAAAAAGGCTTTTCAGATATTTTGGTTCTAATTTTACTCTGTTTTAAAATTTCAAATTAATATGAGGTTATGTCTTTAGGTTACATTTTTTTGAACTTTAAGATAAGGTTCAAGTTGTACTTGTGTACTTCACCCAGGGGACGTGCCAAACACCCTCACATTGTGTATGGTAGGCAAGATCCCGTCCTTGCCCTCCCTCCTTGCTCCTTCCTTCTCCTTCCTTTCTCCCCTTCCTTGCTAGACTATATTTGTGTTTCATCTTTCCTGTGGGTGTGTAATTGTCTATATATCTTGAAATGATATAAACTCAAAGATCTTGTGAATACTGAATTTACATAATGGTACTGATATGAGCTTCCCACGACATGCCCAGCCACACCAAGGAGTAAACTCTGATGGACATGGAAAAATATCTTATTATTCCATTGGTGTTATCCCCTAAACAAGTTTTCTGGAAAATCAGAGAATCAAGTGTCCAGAGCCTTCTAAGATACTCTCAAAGGCAATATGACAAAAATTTGGAACTTTATTCATATATTAATTGAACAAATACTTATTAAGTAATGTTTATTGCAAGGTCTTATAAGAACCTGAGCTATCATAGTCACAGCATGAAGTTCCTGGTCTTATGGAGCTCAAATTCTTAAGAAAACTGACCATAAACAGCTTATTGTGAAATAATAGATTAAAGAAACTGATTAAAGGTAGGGAATAGAGCATGGTAGACATAGATGTTATTTTAGGATGTGGTCAGAGAAGGATTTAATGATATTTCCACAGAGACAAAAATAACAGGGAGGTGGTCCTTGGAGAGGGAGTGAAAAATGCAAAGACCTCATGTAGAAACAAGTCTGAGAAATGACTGAGAAAGACTGAGAGGGCCACATGTCTGAGAAAGACTGAGAGGGCCAAGGTGAATGGAGCAGAGTGAACCAGGTGAAGAGGGCATTGAGATGAAGTCCAAAGCAGTCAAGGAGCAACATTGCAGAATTCTGAAGGACTGTGGAGTCCAGTGGAGATTTCAGCAGTGAGGGGAATATCCTATGTCTGCACTGTCCAATATGTGGCTAACCACATACGGCCACAGAGCACATGAAATGTTCACAGTGCCACCGAGACATGTGAATTTAACTTTTAAATATGTTATTGAATTCAAGCTAACATAAAATGAAATAGGAATATCTACGTGTGGCTGGTGGGTACCATATTAGAGAGTGTAGCTGTGGCGATGGTCAGGGCCTCTGGCTGTCACTCCATGTATGTGGAGAGGCCTTCCAAGGATCGAGCATAACACACGTGCATGTTTTGTTGCTTTGGTCTGGTCCACTCTCCGAAGTAAACTTTTGATCGTTATTAAACTCAAATTTTTTCTTAAATTTCATGATATATTATTCACATTCCACCTTTAAATGGACAAGAAATGTGTATTGAACAGATGTGAAGAAGAGCTGAGGAAAGAACACCCCACGCTCTTATCTCTTTAACTCTTCTCTTCTGACTGTACACTTGCTTAGGTTTCTCCTTTTCCAGAAACAAACTTTCCAGTGTTACACATGAAAGTCCATCCTCCTTGGGAGGCTCTGCTTTTGCCCTTCGCACCACTCTCCCTCATTTCTCTCCTCTGCCTACATGGCTATCTTTTCCAATGATTTATAGAGTTTGGTCTGTCTATTATTTTAATGGATATTAAGATCTAAAATGCATGCAAACACCTCACTATACAGCTTCCTAGAGTGTCCATACTTTAAAAACTAGGAATCCAGTTGCTATTTTAAAAAGGACAACAAACACAGCATTCCATAGCAGATGAAACAGAATTAACAAATGAGACAAAAACAAGAATTACAAATCAGCAAAATAAGCATCCTCAAAATAATAAATTAAAGTAATAACATACAAAGAAAAAGCAAATGGTTTGACAAAAATCAAAATGGAGATAATAGGCAAAAAATGTAAGGTTCGGGACTATGAAAAACATTTATAAAATTTTAGAAACTTAAAAATAAAGGTTTAAAGAACCAGGTTTAAAGAATGACAAAGGTTAAAGAACAAGAAGCAAACTTTTCAGCAACACTCAGAGCAGAAGACAATTGATGATGTTTGAAGTATTAAACGTAAGGAACTTTGAACCTAGACATTTATAGACAACAAAGTATCCTATAAATATGTGGGTGAGATAAAATTTTTCTTAGAATACAATCTCAGAAGTTTTGCAGCAAAAAGGTCTTTGAAAAACTTCAGGAAGTACTCTAGTCAGAAGATAAATAAAACCATTAAATTAATACAAAATACAAGAACGAGTAAATCACAGTAAAACATTTGCATTCCAAATAATGAGAAATACATAAGTACACATATTTATGCATAATCTTATATATGTATTTCTACTGATATGTGTACAGGTATATATGTCCATGAATTCCATAAATATCAGTACAGAAAGATACATGAGAACAAGAAAGAATTGAGACTACACTAAGGTAGATTAGGGAAGATTAGGGTAGATTATGATAAATTATTACTTATGGGTATGGCATATTTATTGCTAAATAATGATATTGATATAGAAAAATATAACTACATAACTTAAATTTTAGGAATAATATTTTAGGTAATTATTATAATAATAGGAACGTTAAAATATTAAAAGTAAAAAACTGGAAAAAAAAGAAAAAATAGTGGAGGAAAGAAAAAAGATGGCAAATAAAGAAGGTATAGAAACTTAAAAACATGAGCAATGATAATTAGTAAATCCTAACAGCAAAGTAAATTAGTTAATATGCCTATCAAGAAATTATCTCTCAAACTCTTGAATTGGATTTTTAAAAGTATTATAACCTTGTGTCTATAAGAGACATATTTAAAATATTTGAGAAGGGTGCAACAAAATTTTAAAAAGTATCATAAATATGACTGAAGGAAAGCTACAATAGTGATTCTAATATCAGGCAATATAAAATGCAAGATAAAAATTTAAAGAAAAAATATTTAAAGGCAATATCAAGAATACATATGCACCTAAAAATATACATGGCAACTGTCAGGATTCTAGAGGAAAACAAATCAACACTTGTTGACTATGGTAGCTTAGCACTCTCAAAATCTGATAGTTCACATAAAAACCTCAATTTAGACTTCCCTTTGCCTATTCTCAAAGCCATGCCTTGTGTCCTGTCATCTTGTAAACAGTTCCATCTCTGAAATATTAAACTCCATCATCTTACCCATCAACTTCAGCTTTCCTTTTCGTTCTAATCTAGACCCTATGGCAGATCATCTGAACAATTTTTATTAGGACCTTTTTTGTGCTTGCCAAACTATTTCTATCTCCAACCATCGCAAACACCCCAGGCAGTCAAACTCTCAGCCTGCTATTAAGTCTGAATTCAAGGTAGAATACCGTGTGCCCACCATCCTGCTGATACTCCTATTCATTGCTACTTTCATGGACTGCTAATTTTCATGAATATTTATCAGTCCCTATTTTACTGGACTCATCAGTTACTCTGGATGTATTGCTCATTCCCTCCTTCTATAAACTAACTCTTTGGGTTTGAATGACATTGCACTCTTTAGGTTACCATTTGACTTTACTTTTTGGGGTCCTCTCTTCTGACCACTCCTTAATTGTTGGCTATCTCCTGAAGTCTCATCTTTAGTTAACCACTCTCCTCATGGAATTCAAGTTCTCTGGGAATCACTTTCTCATTCGAGATTTCAAGTACCATCTACATGCTGACAACACTCAAATCTCCTCCTCTAGTCTGGATTTCTCTTTCTCAAGGCACTTTGATACCTAGCTGTCACCGACATCTCCACATGTTGATATCACAGATATTTCAGCTCTAACAAGTTTTAATGGAGAGCTTCATTTTCACTGCATAATAGAAATAGATTCCCAATTGTTCTCCACCCCTGCTCCAGACTTCCTCCCTTATGTATTTGACAGAGTAATACACAAATAACTCAGATTATGTCACCCCAGTCCCCACCACTCTTTCTACATAATAATTACTTGTTAATATTTTTCTCTCCCCTTCAACTTAAAGTTCCTAGATAGTACAGATTATACATCATGTGCCGTCACCTTGAGCATGTAGTAATGACAGTTCCTCTGAATGAAGAAACAAACAATGAAACTTGAAATGAATTTTGAAGGGTGAGTTGGAATTTTTCAGACAAATGATAGAGATGGAATGAGTAGGAGGCAAAGAAAGAGAATTTGGCCACCATAAGAACCACTAGTGACCTCGTAGGGGTAAAGCACACAGTTCCATGAGGGTGTTAAATGGTAAGTCCAGACCAGGTGCAAGGATTAAGAGGGTTCCTATGTGTTATGAGTACAAATTTGAATTATATCTCAGAAAAAATGCATCTTATAAAATGCCTTTTTTGATTTTATATTTCTTTGTCTCACAGACCTTTAATCTTCAAATTATCACAAATTCCGACCACCTAATCCTGATTGTCAGCATTCTCTCAGAGATTTATCCTGTGCTAGCTATAATTTGTAAGATCTTTGAAATGATGAAATGCTATTTGCTGCTGTAAGAGGACAAGGCTTAGGAGAACGAAACACCAAAAGATGGCAAGAGCCATGATCTCCTGAGCTCCCACTCTGCCTTTGTGTCAGGAACTTTTAAAATACAAGCATAAAAATAACTCTTCAAGGTGTAGAAAATTAGGTGCGAGAGTAAGCACTGAGACCAGACCATGCTTCTCTACTGTGCTATCTGTGTCCAAAGACTGTATACTTTCGCTTTGAGAATAAAAAGACTCCTGGCACCAGACAAAAAATACTAAGAAATTGCAATAGCACAAGATAAATATTAGCTCTTAAAGATAGTAAGCACATTAAAGATGGTAGTATATGAAAATAAAATTCTAGGAGACTACACTCTGATTAAAACTATTACACACTGAATAAACTTATGACTAATCAGATATTAATAATGGTTGGAAGAGACTTTTGTATACACAATTTGAAAAGTATAATGATTTAAGAAAGTTTAAAAAGCTGTCTTCGACCACTGTTCATATTGCTTCCAGGCTACTGCACCTCTTGGGACTTTAACCCTTCCAGCCACAGGACTCTGGCGGAGACCACCCACCGAAAGGGCTGCTGAGACATGCAACTTCCCTTCATCTATGCAAACTTAGTCCAAAAGCTAAAGGTGACGGGGTGTGCCTAAGGAATAAAAAATGTACAGAAACCCCCCAAGTCTGGTATACGCTGCTTATTCATTCTCTGTTTTTTTAATTAATTCTTGTTTTTTTAGAAAACATATTTCATAAGGTATATAATATGGTCACTTTCTAGGTTTTACTTAAAATTGACCAGCATGTTCATATCCTTTGAGATTTGTTTTTTCTTGAGAATCAACATCCCACATAAGGAAATGAACTTTGAAAGAGGTGGTTATAAAATAAATTGTATTTGGTATAGTTCTAATATTTACCGTACAGATGATTTTCATCCTCCATATATTTTAAAAATTCTTTTTAGAGTGAATAGACAACTGGGTTCTACATTTATTTGTTTAAAAAAATTTTAATATATCCGTCATTGAAAAGTTTACAGAAGTATGCACGTAGAGAGTCAGAGTCAGATTTGGATTTCAACAAGTCGTATTTTGTGGTTGTTTTATATTTTATATAAATAGTCTACTAGATCCTTACTTTTTTTTCTCTTTTTCCAAATTAACATAAAATTTGTTTAAAAAATAAAATCTTCCTCTATCATTTGGAATTCAAGTAACAGAATTCTAAGTGTTACCCTTCCCTGCCTGTAGGATATAGACTTAGTAGCTGAAAAGCATCCACCTGAAATTAGCCACAATCACCAAGAATGTAGATTCAGAGATGAAGCCCGGGAGATCACAGGACCATGGGTCTAATAAATCAAATGGGGAAAAAATGAAAAAGAAAGGGACAGGAAATTCTATTATTGAAGTGGTTTTTCTAAGTTGAGATGTTAAAGGATGTATTTTTATCAGTTCCAGGTGTTTTCTTCTTTTCATTCTTCAGTATTTTCTGAATATTCATACAAATAAGACAATATAAATATAAACTATATGAATCTAGACACTCTTACTGATTTTTTTATCTTTAGTATCTCTAAATTCTTGTCATTTATTAAATGGTAGACAAATATTTTTGAAAATAGAAATGAATGTATAGAAAATCAAAAACTAAAACTTCAGAGATGATTCCATAACATATTCAGTGCCATAAGACTATCTGTCTAATAAACATTTCTACAACACAAATTTACTGTTGTTTAAATATCTTTTTTGTTTTTATTGTATATTTTAGATAATATACAACTACTGATATATATTTCAACTAAAGATATCAGAAAACATTAACAATTAGATCTAAATCATCTAAACGCATATTACTGTTAGTACCTACTTTAATTCTCATTAATGCATAAATGAGTATTAAAAATCAATTGTTATAATTTATTATGCATAATAATTTCATATATCGTTAACAATAATGAATTAAAACACATCCCTTCATTAAGTAAATTTGTAAATAGAATGTTTACTATAAAGATGATGGTTTTGGCTCAGTGCCCATAGCACAGTGGTTATGGCACTGGTACATACACCAAAGCTGGCAGGTGCCACCTGACCCGGGCCAGCTAAACAACAATGACAACTGCAACAAAAAAATAAATAGCCGGGTGCTGTTGTGTGCCCCTGTAGTCCCAGCTACTTGGGAGGCTGAGGCAAGAGAATTGCTCGAGTCCCAAGAGTTAGGTTGCTTTGAGCTACGACTCTGTGGCACTCTCAAAAAAAATAAATGTAGGTTTCAATTTCCTCAAAGTGTTTTTTTAAAAACCAATGATATATTTGATCTATTTTCATCACTAGCTATTAGACATACATGCCATTCTGCATTGTCATCCTCTCTCCCAAGCGTTAGTAACTTGGCAAGTGGGGGGTCGCCCATGAGGGCAGCATCCCTGTCCGGGGTTGGGTGTCCATGCTGTTCCAGAAGGGCGCTGCTTGGAGGCTGTGATCGTTTAAGAGCCTGGTTGATGAGCTGGTGGTCAAGCGTCATGAACGAATTCACTTGCTGTCTCTGGGTTTTCTGTGTCTGAGGCCTTGCAGGACCTTCCAGGTGTGCTGGGACCTACAAAATCAAAACCAAACAAATAAAATGTGAAATATCATCTACTAAATCAAAGTTCATTCAACTATTGAATTATAACAATAAACAAACTATAACATCAAGTTTCTCGCAAACCTAGCATTTGTGCTTCTATCATAAACTGCATATGGTTTTAATGGATTACAGTTTTTTGAAAGTAATTTAAAGTATACAAAAATATTTTAGATGCTAACCACGTTTTTAAACTGAATAGTCGTGATAAGGAGGAATGAATATATAAGCAGCAATACTTTTTGAGGATCTATAAAAAGAAAGGACTAAAATAACTTGAGGAAGATACAGCTGCATCACTTTTATAAATAATTTTTTTATTTTCTTAGATTTATTTCCATAAATATTCTATGGAATATAATTAAAATTTGTTAATAAATTTTATTACTTACAAACTTCTTATGAGAGAACAGAAACTAGTAACATATGCAGTAAATATTAAAGGTGATGCTTTATGGGGGTGAAAATTGAGGTGATTTTTTTTCTACTTTTCTATATGTTCCAAATTTTCTAGACTGAGCCTATATTTTTTGATTTTTTATTTAATTTCAGAATATTACAGGGGTACACACATTCTGGCTACATAATTTGCTTTTGTACACTTTAAGTCTTATGTCTTTACCCAGAATATGTGTGGTTAGGTATGACTTTACCCTACCCCTTCCCCTCCTCTTAATTTCCTCTGAGTTTCACATCCATATGTGTACATCAGTGTTGACCACTGCCAACACTTCCAATTGAATGTTGAGTAAATGTGGTGTTCATTTTTCTATTCTTGCAATACTTCACTAATTTCATCCATATTATTACAAAAGATACTAGATCACTATCATTTTTATGGCTGAATAGTATTCCATGGTATACATTCACCATAATTTATTAATCCATTCATGTATTGATGGGTGCTTGAGTTGTTTCCACATCTTTGCAATTATGAATTGTCCTGCTATAAATAGTCAAGGGCAAATGTCTTTTTTATATAAAGTCTTTTTGTCCTTTGGATAAATACCTAGAGATTGCTGGACCAGAAGGTCGGTCTGCTTTTAGTTCTTTAAGGGATCTCCGTACTACTTTCTATAGAGGTTGTATTAGTTTGCAGCCTCACCAGCAGTGAAAGAGTGAGCGAGCCTGTCTCCCACATTCCTGGCAGCATCTATTGCTATGGGACTGTTATTATTTTTTTAAATTTTTTAAATTGCAGATGAATAGGTTACATTGTTTTTATTTCTAAGGTAAAGTTCAAGTTGTAGTTGAGCCCCTCACCCAGAAAGGATGTTGAACACACACTTTGGGACTTTTTCTTTTTGAGATAGAGTCTCACTTTGTCATCCTGGCTAGAGTGCTGCACTGTCCTAGTTCACAGCAACCTCAGAGTCCAGGGCTCCAGTGATCCTCTTACCTCACCTTCCCAAGTAGCTGTGTTGCCTGCCACAATGCCTGACTAATCTTCTAAATTGTTTTTGTTTGTTTGTTTGTTTGTTTTAGTAGAGACAGGGTCTCACTCTTGAGCAGGTTGGTCTCGAATTCCTGAGATCAAGGGGTCCACCCGCCTTAGCCTCCTAGAGTGCTAGGTCTGCAGATGTCAGCTACCTTGTGAGCCCCTCTCTGGGGTTTTGTGATACATCTCAGTGTGGTTTTGGTTTGCATTTCCCTGATGACTAGAGACGGTGAGCATTTTTTCATGTGTTTTTTGGCCATTACACTACCTTCGTTTGAAAAGTTTCTAGGGAAACAATTTATGAAGGAGTCCCCAATGGCAATCACAGTAGCAAGAAAAATAAATAAATGGGACATGATCAAATTGAAAAGATTCCTAATCTTGTATTTTTAAAAATCTTCTTCTCCAACACTTTTATATTTTCTTTTTGTAATGACAACAAATTGGTAAAGTCATTGCTATGGATAGATTGAAAGAAGCAGCCCCACCACCCAAATCAAACTCTTGTCATGCACCAGCTAAACAGCAACTGTCCAGTCTGAAATCTCTTTTTCAAAACATACTTTTAAAACTCTGTGTATCTTCAGTCTAGTTATGATAGTCAGTGTCATACCACCATTTGTGTAAGTACAATTTTAAGCATTTCCAGCCTTCCCTGTAAAAGCTTATGAATGTAGTACTGCTTGCCAGTAGTCTTTATATTTAACTATGCTGTGCTGTGGCTTCTAATACAGTTTCCTCAAGTGGCCTGTATATAAACCTATTTAATATTTCCCTCATGTTAAACAATAGTAAAGATTGCTGTACAGTGCTTATTTTTCCTTTTATTTCTGTTACACAAACTACTCCTTAAATCCCTTAACATGCATTAGCCCGGATAAATAGCCTTTCCAAAGTATTTTGCATTTAAATTAGCTGGTTTGGGGTACAGTATTGTAGTAGTTACTTTCGTTTAATTCAGTTATGCTGACATTTTTAGCATTATTTTAATTGTACTACCATAAAATAATTTTTCAGTCATATAAAAAAGATTAAGATTGGTAATAAAGATTACACATATTACTAATTATATTGCTATGAGCTTTAAAGTTGTAAAATAACATTTCATTAAAATGCCAGTGGTAATTTTTTTAGGGTAGCCATTTAGATTATCCTACTGCTTTAAGTTAATCCTTTTTAATCTGTATACATTCACAAAACATATTATAAAGAACATTTTCAGTTTCACAAATCTGAACGATCTTTCACAGGATATAACTGAAAGCTAAAGGACATCGTATGCCTACAGATTGGAAGTAGCTCTTATTCTAAGAAAAGCATGTTAAATCAGAATATACAACATGCATTAACTAATTCATGTTTTACTTTTCATTCATTGACTCCAAAGCCTTTACTGGATCACTTACTCTAACAAAAGAAGCCATGAGTGATGAGATCCCAGGATTCCAGGCATTTACAATCTCTTGAGCAGTATTAGTTATCAATCATAGCATCAGAAACAGTGCTAATAATAATAAGCAACAGGTATCAGACTCTGTGCTAAGCGATTTACTGACATAACTTATTCAAATATTGTTAGAACTTTAGGAGATAGGTATCATTAGTATTCCCACTGTGCCATATAGAAGAAGATGCTGAACTCTGGAGAGTTTACATGTCATGCCTATAATCGTTAGTGAGGGACAGAAATAGAATACAGAGCCTGCCTTCCTGAACACTACAATATTGGGTCCTGAGTAAATGACTGAAATGATTGGAGTATAAAGGAAAAGCTCAGTAATTAATTTAAAATCTACAAAAAAATCAGTGATTTTTAAAAACACTGGGAGAGGAAGTGATTTTCATTCAGCTGTTGAAGGAAGAGATGGCCCCACGCATTTGCTAGGATGCCAGGTCAGCTACAGACTGTGATTTGGTCCACTACATTGTCAAAGAGATGAAGCCCATCAAAGTGAAAGGAAATTTTCCTATTTAAAACAGTAAGTAAATCATATCCTCAGCACCTGGGATTACATTTCAACATTAATTGTGCTACCATGATGCTATTGCAAATGTGATGTAAATATAGTATAGCTCCCCTCATCTAACACTTTACCACCATATTACTAAAGATTTATTTACAGTGGTTTCTTTTTTTTTTTTTTTTTGTAGAGACAGAGTCTCACTTTATCGCCCTGGGTAGAGTGCTGTGGCGTCACACTGCTCACAGCAACCTCCAGCTCTTGGGCTTAAGCGATTCTCTTGCCTCAGCCTCCCTAGTAGCTGGG
>CAUYON010019135.1:0-15756 GCA_963573935.1 Arctocebus calabarensis | reverse complement strand
AAACACTAAAGCTCCTGGTAGAGGGAGAGCTTTCCCTTTTCTATCTCCTGAAAATCATGTCATATAATAAAAAGAATAAGAAATAGCAATGAAAGCCCTTCTGCAAAAAGACTAGAAGGCATCTAGGAAGAGAGATAAATTATCTAGATTTATCTTCTTTAGTGCTAAGTTAATAAATACTAAACATTGATGCATTAAAAAACGAAGGTATAAACATATTCTTTAACATTATGGAAGTAATCAAAAAGAACTATTAATAAAACAAATGAAGTATGGAAGATGAAAGGAAAGTTTTACTATGTATTTTAAATATATTGTCTGTCTGTTTATATCAAGGATCACACAGCAGTGATGACAATAGTAATAGCTTTTCCCAATTACATGGACTACCCAGGATTCTTTGACAAAAAGCACTGTACTCAGAGAAAATGCATCTCTCCCTGTCTTCATTGTCTTGAGGTAAGATATTTAAAACTCAAATTTTAAGAGTAATATACTAAACATATTATTGGTTTTAGCAGAATTACAGGTCTAGACACATGAGCACCATGATCATGATATCAAAAGAAATTAATATATTAAAATGGTATTTCCTCCTTTTTCAAATAACGTAAAATTACTTTCATTCTTTTGTTCTTTGAAAAAAAATTTGAATAAACAGACTCACAGTTCCACAAGGTTTGGAAGCTTCTGAGCAAGGTTTTCTGGCTGAAAATAAAAACTCAGAATTAAATTTTATTTTTGAAAAATGTATAAACATTTCTAATTAGCTTAAGCATGAAGTATCTCTTTGAGGAGTGTAAATTTTGAGAAAGTGTGAAAGTAATAAATCAGCAGTCTTGTATTTTATGCTTGCATAGACAATACTCCAATTTAAACTTATCAATTTGAACACATAAAATCAATATCCCTTAAAGAAATCAGAAACCTCATACTGCATGGTCATGGAAACGGATGTGCAGAAACAGACAAAGGGAAAAACACCATGTGGAAACAGGGCCAGAGACAAGAGACTCTCCCTCAGAGCCCTGAGGAGGAGCCAACTCTGACCACACCTTGATTTTGGACTTCTAGCCTCCATAACAGTGAGAGAATAAATTTCTGTTGCTTTAAGATACCTAGTTTATGGTGATTTCTTACAGCAGTCTTAGCAAACTAATATACCCTCCAAACTCCCAAGTCACACTGAAGAGAAAGCAAAGGCAAGCCCCAGGACCCCCAGGTACCAAGACCTAACCACATATTCCAAAAGAACAGAGGAAGCTGGAGCCCACATGCACCACGGAATGTCAGGCCAGGACAAAGGTTGGGAGAATCTGAGTAGAAGTGTAGTGTGGCAGGGATAGGAAACTGACCTTCGGGTAGAGAGACAAAGAAGACAAATCTACATCCCATACTCCAAGTCAGAGCCCTCAAAGGGCTGGCTCTCGTGAAAAGATGCCTAGAACAATTGCACTCACAGGTTGAAAGCAGGCTTCTCTCCGCTGGAGCCACTGCGTAGGAAAGAAAGCTGCCCGAAAATAACTGAAAGGCAGCTGCATGTGTGCATGTGCACGATCTCACACATACAGGGTCCAAATTTGTGTCCAAACTCATACACAGAGATATGAGTTGTAAGACTGAAAGAGCACAGTGGGTCAGGAGTATTTTTCCATTCTACATTCAGCAAGCTGTAGTGTAAACTACATATAAATAACAAAGAATCAGGAATGACTTTTTAGAAGACAGTAGGTCTGGGTGGGATGAGAGGATAGTTCTGGATAGCTTTTCCATAGGCAAAAGCAGCAACACATGAAAAGGCAAAAGAGAATGAGGAATGTTTGGGAAATTATAAACACAATTTATTCTGCTGTAACTCTGTTAAGAGTACTCCTGAAGAAATCTGACATTTTCAAAATTCTTTTTACAAACACGAATGTGTCACAGAAAAACTAAAATGTTGGAGACTAGAAAATTTTAGATTTGTAATAACAAAGTATGTTTGAAATTATTTCAAAATAAAAAAGTAAAATTAAAAAAAAGTAATTTTGGGGGGCGGCACCTGTGGCTCAGTGGTAGGGTGCCAGCCCCATATGCCAGAGGTGGGGGGTTCAAACCCAGCCCTGGCCAAAAACTGCAAAAAACAAAAACAAAAACAAAAAAACAAACAAACACAAAAAAGTAATTTTTCATACAGAAACTGAATTATCATTACAAAAAGCATTAGAATTGCTTGCTACTCTCCATCTACTCCTCCATTTGATTTAACGCTAAGCATGTTATGTCTTTTATAATTGAAAAAGTAAAAATTAAACCTTAAAATGTATTATATATAGAGTAAGCTTTTACATAATTAACCAATTATATACAATTTGAAATCTAAACACTCAATAGCACAAATATCATTAGTTTGGTACAGCTGGGGCTTTAGGTTATGAAGGTGTATAATTTTGCAGAGAGTGGCAAGAAACAGATGTATATTCTATACTAAGGAAGAGTTTTTTTTTAAAATTCTGAATATAATATAAATCTACTGGTTTATTTGAAAGAAAATGGCATTATTAATTTCATATTGGCATATTAATATATTTAAATACAATACTTAGCAACAATATCCCAAGCTGTTTTTAGACATCTAACCTTGTCCTTTTTAATTATCAAGTATCACTGAAGCAAATGAAGCATTTAATGAATACCCACTTCTACTAGAATTTCTTGTATTTAGTTTTATTTTTTAGATGCAGGGTCTTGCTCTGTTGCCCAGGCTCAAGTGCAGAGATGTGATTATAGCTTACTGCAGCCTCAAACTTCTGGGCCTAAATTATCCTCCCAGCTGGGCCTCCCAAAGCACGGGGATTATAGACATGAGCCACCACACCCAGACTGAATTTAGTTTTAAAATACTGAAAGCTGTGGTTTTTTTCCCCCCCATATTTTGATATTAATATGTGCAATGAGCTCCTTCAAATGTTACTCATGATCTACATAAAGTCCTGGAATGTTTCTTTTAGTATTGGTCTCTGTTTCATCTGCTACAATATCAATATTGCATCTGGGTAAATGATACAATACCTGGTCACTCTTTCTGGATGCCTTCTTGGCTCTCTCAGACAGCACTGTATGTCTTCTTTCCGTGACAAATTAGTTAGTTCTTTTAAGCGATAGCTGTCTACATAATTAAGCAGTGAAATAACACCTCTGCTGCTAATAGAGTGCCTCTGTCTTTATTAATAAGTATTGTGTTATTTTATTTATTTTTAAGCTTTTTTATTATTTTTTATTTTTACATATACATATGTTAATTAGGTTTCCACTTTTTGCCTTCACAGAATTTAAAAGGCTTAAAATTTAGTAACAATAACAATGTTTAAGATAAGGACTAGAAACAAAAACCAAGTAAAGAATAAAGGAAGAGGCTTGGCGCCTATGGCTCAACGGACTAAGGCGCCGCCAGCCACATACACCTGAGCTGGTGGGTTCGAATCTAGCCCTGGCCCACCAAACATCAATGTCGGCTGCAACCAAAAAAAAAAAAAAAATGGCGAGGCATTGTGGAGGGCGCCTGTAGTCCCAGCTACTTGGGAGGCAGAGGCAAGAGACTTGCTTGAGCCCTGGAATTGGAGGTTGCTGTGAGCTGTGATGCCACAGCACTCTATCCAGGGTGACAGCTTGAGGCTCTGTCTCAAAAAAAAAAAAAGAATGAAGGAAGAAAAAATAGATGATTACTGCATCAAAAACACAAGTACTGTGTTTTTATTTAAGAAGAAGTACATTGGCCTTGAGGAAATTGCAGTTCATTAGAATAATGCCCTTTAAAAACACAAAACAAAAAACCAATTATAAATTGGGTATTTTTCCAACTCCCCAAAGTCTAGGAGGCATAGGCAGCTGGTTGCATAGGCTATGGCTGACACCTACTGGTGCTCTATACCATTTTCTGCTTTCTAATACATTTTTAGCAGTATAGCTCAATAATATATGGGAAATACTATACATTTTAATTTTTATACTTCTATAATTTAGATACAGCAAGCAATTGGACAATTACAAATGAATGTCAATGTCTTGGTTACTCTGTGGATAGCTGAGCTGTAATGCTTAAGAATGTCACAAGAGTTAGTTTACCCAAATCCATAGGACTTATAAACTACTAAGTTTTTAAATATTTTTAAGTTTAAAATCCTGATAAAAGCAATAATCTTAGTTTTCTCAAATCTGTTATTACTATTATTTCCTTCTTTTTCACAATTTTGAAACAGAAAAGTTTTAAGAGATGAATAATCTGTACCCAAACTCCTTGAGCATAAATATAACACTTCTTACTAAATATCTTGAACAGTTTTTCTAAATTAAGCCAAAGATTCTCTTTATTAAATCTCACTTGCATTATCATTTAACCAAATAATTTTTCTTTACAAATGAAAAATTAAACTTCAGCAAGTGCAGTTAGTATAAAGTTTATTTTGGATTTTTAATCAAGGATGCTTTACCATATAGTTTGAGAGTCTCCTTAAGTGGGACTACTTTAAAATTTTGTATTTTGGAATAAATACTTCAAATATTTTGCAACCACCACCACATGCAGTGATGTTCTCTGCTAGGCACGGGCACTTCCTTTTCTTCTTTTAAACACCTAGTAGGACTACACTTCTCTCTTCAAGCTGGCCATGGCTAAGTGACTTGCTTTAGTCAGTGAAATAAAGTCAAAGCCTTGCAGAGATTCAGTGCCTCAGCCCTTCACAGGGACTTCCAGGTAGTGGAAGCTTGGTCACACTTCATCCATGAGTAAGGACACCACAAACCAGAGCCTCCAAGCTTTGAGAGAGTAATGCAGTGTGAGCAAGAAATATTTGTGCTATTATGAGCCACTAAGACTCAGGGATCAGCAAACTCTGCTCGTTCTTGGCCTCTAACAGCACATTTCAAAGAAATCACAAATTAAATGCATTTGGGGTTTTATAACAGTTATGAAAATTAAAATAATGCAGAATAAAACTGGATACCTATTTCATTCATACCATATATAAAATTTAACTCAAAATGACTTAAATTTAAAAGCTGGAAGAAAAAAAAATAGAAGTCTCCATAATCTTGGAGTTGGCAATGGATTCATAAATGTTACACTAAAAGCATAAGCAACAGTAGAAAAAAAGAGACAAATTGGACTGCATCAAAATTAAAAAATTTTGTGCATTAAAGGGCCTGGCAAGAAAATAAAAAGACAACCTAAAGAATGACAAAACATATTTACAAATAACATGTCTGATAAGGATCTAGCATCCAGAATACAAAAAGAATTTTTATAACTCAACAACAAAAAGACAAGTAAAAAATGGGCCAAACATCTTAATAGACATCTATTTTCAAAGAAAATAGTCAAATAGCCAAAAAGCACATGGGAAGATACTTAACATCATTAGCATTAGGAAAATGCAAATCAAACTCACAATGAGGTACCCACTTTATACCTGCTAACACAGCTGCAACAATAAGAACAAAACAAAAAATGGAAAATCACAAGTGTTGACAAGGATGTAGTGAAATTAGAACACTGTACATTGCTGGTGGTAATGTAAAATGGTTCAGCCACTGTGGAAAACAGTTTAGTAGTTCCTCTAAAAGTTAAACACAGAATTACTATATGATTCCTCAATGTTTCTTTTATTTATATAACCAAAAGAATTGAAAACAGGTCCTTAAATGGGTACATGTACATCCTGTTCATAGCAACTATTAACAGCCAAAAGGTTGGAAAAGCCCAAATGTCCATCAACAAATGGGTAAACAAATGGTAGTGTATCTATATAATGGAATGTTATTGAACCATAAGAAGGAATGAAATACTGATACATGCTACAACTTGGATGGACCCTGAAAACATTTTGCTAAGTGAAAGCAGCCAAACACAAAAGGTCACATTCTGTATGATCCCATTTATGTGAAATATCCAGAATAGAACAATCCAGAGAGAAAGAAAACAGATTAGTGGTTTCCAGAGCTGGGGGGGGGGGAGGGTAAGAGAGTAATTAGGAGAAACTGCCTAAGGGGTAAGGGGTTTACTTTGAAGAGATGAAAATGTCTAGAACTAGACACAGGTGGTGGCACACACTACAAATACCCTAAATGCTAAGGAATTGTCCATGTCAAAATGTTTAATTTTGTTACATCAATTTCATTTCAATAATTTTGTAATCGTTTTGATTTTTTAAAAGTTAATGAAGTTTTGGAAGTGAAGGAAAACAGTACTTCATCCACCACCTACCACAACACGCTCCACAAGGTTTCTTGTTGGATCAATAACCTGGTGTCATTGCTTCTGAGCAGGGTCACGAGTTAAATACCATGTTTTGTATTAGTTTTCTATACAAAACAAAAAGGTCAACCTCTTTTCCTGCCAGCAATATTTGCCCATTCTTCCTCCAGTAGGTCCCTACATTTTTATGTATGTGAAAGAGCAGTATTTACCAAGAGAAGACTCAGAAACACTACCAGGCTAACAGGATCACAGACAGGTAACCAGCACAACCCTGCTTCTTCCACAGTAGCATAAAAGCCTCCAGAGTTGCAGTTCCCATTTGCTCCCCAATGTTCTTTACCATTTACCTTTGTCTTGTCTCTTGGCTCACATTCCCGTAGTTACTTGTTTTCCTTTTTTTAAATTTCTGTCATGATGGAAATATTCTTTATCTGTGTTGTCCAATAAGGCAGTCACTAGCCACATGTAGCTATTAAATACATAAAATGTAGTTATGAGGCTTGGCAACCGATTTTTAATATTCTCTCACTTTGATTTAAATGTTATTAGCTACATGTGGTTGGTAGCTACATTAGAAGATACAGAATTTATCCTTATACTCATGATCAATTTTTCCACTTACACTCCACTCTTTTAAATGTAACACATTAAAAAAGAACTATTTAACTGTATGAATGATAAATTTTTATATTATTTTTCATGAAAATAAGTGAAATACTTGCTTAGTATTTATAGAGACTAAAATTACCATCTTAAGAAACATAAATTTAAAAAGTTTTAAATACTGTATTTTCATAATTGCAGATATTTTATTGCCAAAAATGTAAAATAAACATCAAGAGAATTATTTTTAACTTGCCAAAAACTTACAAAAATATGTTCAAAATTAAAAATGCTTATATTCAGTATATATACAAAAAAGAAATATGTATATGAATTTGACAAAAGCTTGATAACCAAGAATATTTTTCAAAAGAAAAAACTAGGCCAACCACTGTGGCTCATGCCTATAATCCTAGCACTCTAGGACGTTGAGGCAGGTGGATTGCCTGAGTTCATGAGTTCAAGACCAACCTAAGCAGAAACAAGATCCCATTTCTACTAAAAACAGACATAACTACCTGGGCATTGTGGCAAGCGACCTGGGAGGCTGAGGCAAGAGGAATACCATGGCACTCTAGCCAGGGCAACAGAGTAAGACTCAAAAAAAAAAAAAAGAAAAAAAAAAGAAAAAGCTAGTATTAAAAATTGTGGAAATGCCTCATTAAGTATTAATCTTAAAATTATCTATTTAAAAGTGAAAGTTATATAAATATTATAAACAAAAGTTGAAGGTTAGAAAAATCAATTGCCTTTTCTATTTTTTAATATACTTCACTACGTATGATTTTATAACTGTAATATTCAAAGCAATAGAAAATAAATGCAAACAAACAAAATACTAAACACTTATTCCCATATAGCCATACCTACCATTTAAAATCATACCTAGCCTGAATAATTCTGCAAGTTTATAACAATTGTTTGGGGGGGGGGTGGTAACATGTCCTAAGCCAGCCGTTCTCAATCTGTAGGTCGCAACCCACAGGAATTGTATTAAAGGGCCACAGCATTAGAAAGATTGAGAACCACTGTCCTAACCTATTGAGCTTAGTATATATTTCAAGTGCCTTATTTACATAATATATATATTTGTTAACTGATTTCATGGCCTAATACTGGTGTCTCACTTTCAGTACACCAGGTGCCTCATATACCCACAGTGCAGTGAATGTTTGAATACGAACTTAAACTTATGAAAACATACACATGGCAATGGCCTTTGAGCCTTTTGCTGCAAATAATACCCTTCAAATACATAAGAAAATAGTCTGAAGGGAAAGATTTCTAGACCTGCCATCTCTTTCTACCCTACACCAACTTTCCAGGCAGAAACTAGGAATCACAAAATGTAGATTAAGCCAGGTTCCCTATATTTTAATTAGGAAGGAATGATACATGCTTTTAAAATAATTCCTTTAAGTTAGATTTTAACTCACAGGAAAATTCAGAGGTAAACTTTATAGAGGTTAACTGGGAAAATTCATTTAACATGCAACACAGATAAATGTGGTTAAATTTTAACTACCTGGTGCTAGGCTAGAAAGAAGTCATCAATAAATACCTGTAGAATTAAAGTGAAACCAAAATTAACTGGACTAAAAATTAAGAAACTTTGCTTTTTTGCTCTAACTGACCATAAAAGTGACTTTAGATTAACCTCTCCTAATCTTAGTTTCTTCAAAAAGAAAAATCGTCTAAAATATAGAAAAGCTCCTTCTAGCTTTAGAATTCTGTAAATCAATAAACAGAATTAAATTGTGGGACATTTTCTTTAAAAGGAGAGCCTTTAAATTATGACGTACAAGAGGCTTATCTATAGTATCTTAACTATCTGATGTGGAACCACAGTCCGTTAAACAGTAACAATGAGGAAAAAGTTTTCTAAATCTGAAAATCCAATGTGAAAACAGCTTTGATTTGTAACAAAACTCTTGAATTTTCAGGCACAGATGTATTAATAAGATAGGATAAATCTGTAGCTACTGCTTCCAAGGGCTGTACCACATATTATGTATAAACACTAAAACAGATCATCAGAATGCTTTACTATTTCACATTATCTATTTTCATATACTCAATTTAATAAATAATTGAGAGCTTTTCTGTAGCGCTAGCTCAAGAACAGAGCCATGGTGATTCTGGAGGCCTTGCATCCCAGAGCAGGTGAGGCTGCAAGGGTCCAACAATCTGGGCAAAACCAAAAACCCCTTGACTTGAATTCGAAATGTGAACCAAGCAAACAACAAAATTAATCCCCTCTCCCTGGTTCTCCTACCATACTTGGTTGTGTGATGCTTTTATGCCATCTCCTTATATTTCCCTTTAGATGTTCCAATGCTCACTTGAACCAATTCCTACTATTAACCAAATTAAAAGGTAGACGTAGTTGTGTGTCTTTCTGCCATCAATCTCTCTCACCCTCAGCCTAGCCACTGAGAGTGACCTACGTCAATACAGCATAAATATGTAGATCACCACCACTGTAAATCAAACACTCACTAATTAACATTTGAGAGTTTGATAAAACCTTGTGGTAATAAATTTAATAAATTTATCTTAATAAATTTAAGATGGTTGGACTAGAGTAATAATAATAATATTGAGGGCAGTGCCTGTGGCTCAACGGAGTAGGGCGCCAGCCCCATATGCTGGAGGTGGCGGGTTCAAACCCAGCCCCAGCCCAAAACTGCAAAAATAATAATAATAATAATAATAGTATTGAAAAGAGTATAAATGAAACTTAATAGTTGAACCTTCCCTTTTTACTATAAATACTTAAGGTTCTGTTTCTTCCAAACCCTCCACCCATCCACACCAATAATTATATTTGATGTACAACTTTTTACAAAATTTGTGATGTACAACTTTTTTTAATGCCTTAGTTTCTTTGTCTATATTTGTTTGTTTGTTTTGAGACAGAGCCTCAAGCTGTCACCCAGGTTAGAGTGCTGTGGCATTACAGCTCACAGCAACCTCCAATTCCTGGGCTCAAGCGAGTCTCTTGCCTTCACCTCCCAAGTAGCTGGGACTACAGGTGCCTGCCACAACGCCTGGCAATTTTTTGGTTGCAACTGTCATTGTTGTTTGGCGGGCTGGGCTGGATTTGAACCCGCCAGCTCAGGTGTATGTGGCTGGCGCTTTAGCCCGTTGAGCCACAGGCGCCAAGCCAGTTTTTTTGTCTATAAAACGGGGATAATAGTATCTACCTCATAGGATCGTCTTAAGGATTAAATAAAACATATAAATTGCTTATAACAGTGCCTGCACGTGGTAAAGACTCAAGCAATGTTAGCTGCTATCACATTTTAACCAATCCAATACTAACAGAATTAGGTTTTATAATTTTTCATCACATACAATCCTGTGATAAAGATCTTTGTTTCCTTTTTTTTTTGTCGGATAAATTCTTGCAAGTAAAAAATGCAGACTCAAACACATACGTGTGTAAAATTTTGCTAGATATGGCTCAATCACCCACCATAAACCTTGTGATTCTCCCTCCAAGAATGCGTGATAGTATCTTCCAATGCTGGGTATTAATAATCTTTAACATTAGATATTATAATCCTTTTCATCTTTGCCAATCTAACAGGTAAAAATGATCGCTGTTGCGATTTCTTCTACTGACAGTTGAACATCTTTTTATGTGTTTTTACTCTGTATTCTTTTATCATTTGCCTGTTCATATTTGATATAGGAAATTGGGAATGTTTTTTTCTGGACCAACAGGAAAGAAAACACTTCATCTGTGTCTCATCCCCCAGCCTAATTCAGGAATATGATTGATAGAGCTCTTAAATTTCAATGGAATATAATTTTTAAGTTAAATTCTCTCTTGTTGCATAGATTAATTGCTTAATCAGGATCCATCTGCTCTTGTTGCTTAGCCATAAGCCAAATTGTCCCTCTTTCATTAAAATTTAGATGCTTCTTTTTTGTCCAACCATATTTACAAATAAAATTAGCAACTGGTGAGAGTGCCATCAGTACTTGGGTCATTCTTTAACTGCCTCAGGAAGGTCAAACCCTCCAAGTAAGAGAAGTTCACAGATCCCTTAAGCACTTCTGCTTCCAGGTTGAGATTTTTTTGTTGTTATTCTCCTCCAAGTCTCTTGTAGCCTTTTATTTTATAAATGAGGAAACTGAGGCTGACAGAGGTTAACCTTAATCTGTTACCTCTCAGTCCAGAGTTTTGATACCATCAATGAAAGTTCTGCTGCCCCCTTTCTGGGACTGTTGCTCTCAAATGTTCCTACTGCTAATTTTCCTCCCTTGATGAACTTCAACTAGGAAGAAATGGTGATAGCTACTTCTAAGTTACATGCTTTCTCCCTATTACAAAGACCCCCAGCTACTGATGAGTGATGGGATATAAGGCTTCCCCTCAGCCCCCTCTACCCAGCACATCCAGAGCTTGCTATCATCAGAAACCTCTCCCTTCATCTATTCCTCCCTCCCCACATCAAACCATCATTGTAAATGATGGCCCCTTTCTGAACTTGCTCCCTACTCTTCTCACCTCCTTCTCAGCACTTAACCCACTTAAACTTAGCTTCTAATCCCTAGAGCTTTTAGCCTTCAATAGCACTGTCATATTACTGAAGTCTTTGGACATATATTGATCTTTACCTTATTTGATGTAACGTAAAACACTCTCTCTGGCCTCCATAATATCAACTTTTTTTTTTTTTAACTGCATGCTCAGCTCTCTAAGGCTCACTGGCCATAATATCAAACTCTTGATTTCTTTTTTCTGCCTCTTTGATAGCTGCTTCTCATCTCTTATACTCAAATTTCAAATGTAGAAATTTAAAGGCACTCATTTCTCAATTTGTAAATTATTTCATTCTTACTTACCCTTAGCTTCTGCTATCATTAATATGGCACAGATTCCCATATATATGCACTAGAACTCTCAGAGGTCCTCAGAATACCTGTATTCTTCAAACCTGGTCCACCTCTAATATTCCCTCACCCAGTAAAGCAACAGCCACATGGTGGTTACTCAAACTGAAACCTAGAAGTCATATTGTTAATCAAGAATTCTTTGGTCTCAAAGAAAAGAAAAAAAGCCACTTCAAATTAGTTTCAGCAAAAAGAACAAGGAGGGGAAGGAAGAGGAAAAATAAAAAGTATCAACTTGGGTAACTACAATATAATAGGCACTGAACTTTTAAAAAAACAGTTCTGCTAAATCGGGTATAAAAAAGTTTCCTAGAGGTCCTCTGTGCATCACACTCACAGGGCAGTTCTGAGCAGAGAACCCTAATACACAAGCAAACAAAAGGAGAGCTGCTCTGGATGGTGACACACCACTGCCTTGTTCCTCCTTGTGCTCCCCAGATTTCCCCACTTCAGCACTGCTCAGCACACCTGGGGAGCCCATGAAGCAGCTGCCTAGACTAGTCACCTGAACTTTTTGCCATTGAATCTTAGTTCATACTTTTTCTTCAACTTAAGTGAAGTCCTAGCATTTAATTTGAAATGCTAACAAACTAAAATTCCACAAAAGAATCTGTTCCCTGACATTGTCTATTATTAGTGCCTCGAAGAGTGCTGAGTATACATAAGACCTCAATAAATACATGTTGAATGAATTATGCTCTTCTAAGCTCCTGCCAAAGTCACTCCTCAGTGACAGGCGAATTGATGTTGTTTTTAAGACTCTACAATCCTGCTACACAGAATTAAATTATGTGTTCTCCAAATATCAGGCAGTAAGTCAGGCAGTGGGGACACAGAACTCAAGACGCAGTTCCTGCCCTTGAAGGTGCTCAGTCTGGAACTTTATACTTGTAGTCTTTACTCAGTTCTACTTTGTATTCATTTATTTATTCATTCTACAACTACATGAATACCTATCATATGACAAACACAGATCTTGTATTATTCCTATTATCTTATTTATCTTAAAACTACCACAAAGACGGGAGACTTTATAATTCTTGAATGACATTTAAAATGATTATAGAAAAACTCTAAAAATATTAGGGACCAAAATCATATTTCCTAACTACTTCTTCTCCTATTAGTTACATAACTAGATCCCTATATAAACCAACTCATATTATGTAAAAACAAAACAAAAATTAACGTTTCTCAGCTATACAAATTCTACATAATGAAATATTGCTTAAAATGATTTTTTATTTTGAATTAATATAAGGGTGCATAAGATTAGATTTCACTGTTTGCATTTGTTAGGAAAAGCCCAAGTTGTATCTGAGTCCTTCACCCAGGAGGTATGCCATGTACCCCTACACTGTACCCATTATTTGGGGTGCTTAAAATTATTTTAAAATGTGAAATTTGTCTGCCCTTTGACCGGCAATCCCACTTTTGAAATTATCCTAAAAATATTATAAACATACATGTACATAAAAGGAAGTAAGTATATCTACTGGCCTACAGGTTTGTGGAATAATATGAAGTGAACGAAGAAATTTGCTGAGAAATATACATAGTATGATTTTATTTTTGTTATCAAAAAAGAAAAAATATATGGAGAGAGAGTATATAATTACATAAACACAAGCAAGGAGATGAAAGATGCTATAGTCTGAATGTTTGTGTCCCCCCCCCCCCCCGCCAAATTCATGTTGAAGTCTTCACTTCCCCCTCCAAGGTGAATGTATCAAGAGGTAGGGCCTTCATGAGATGATCAGGTCATGCCCTCAGGAATGGAATTGGCGCTCTTTAAAAGAGGCCCAAGAGGACACAACAAGAAGGTGCTATCTATGAACTAGAAAGAGAGGCCTCTGACACTAAACTTGCCAATACCTCCATCTTAGACTTCCCAGCCTCCAGAACTGTAAGAAATAAATTTCTATGTATAGAAACCACTCCATTTATGGTATCTTGTTACAGGAGCCAGAATGAACTAAGACAGGAGGACACAATCAAACTATTACCATTGATTACTCCACAGACTGGATGAAGAAAGAGAAAATTGCCTTCTAGATATTCCTTTATGATGTTTGACATAAGGACAAATATCATTTTTGTAACTAAAAATGAAAAACTTTATTCTTTTAAGTGTATGGAAAGGCTTTTTTCCTGTGCCTCAGTTCTCAATATGGGCATGCCCAAGTTCTGCACACTTGATGTACAATCATCTTACAAATACAACCTGCTATACTAACAGCAAATGACTTGAAGGACAAAATGGAGAGAGTAGAGGTTGTACATTGTGACCATTTCGCTTCTCACCAAGAGGCTTCATATGCTCAGGAGTTGGGGAGGAAAGGAGGAGAACATTGAGAGGACACTGAACACAATAAATTGATGTTAACAAGAAACAATAAAACAACACAAAAATGGATATAACTGGCAGGTTTCCAAGCTTGTTAAAAAAAAACAACTTAGGGCGGCGCCTGTGGCTCATCGAGTAGGGCACCGGCCCCATATACCGAAGGTGGCGGGTTCAAACCCGGCCTCGGCCAAACTGCAAAACAGAAAAATAGCCAGACGTTGTGACAGGCGCCTATAGTTCCAGCTGCTTGGGAGGCTGAGGCTAGAGAATCGCTCAAGCCCAGGAGTTGGAGGTTGCTGTGAGCTGCGTGACGCCATGGCACTCTACTGAGGGCAATAAAGTGAGACTATCTCTACAAAAAAAAAAATAAACAAAATAAACAACTTAAAAGGCCAATTAGCCAATATTGTATGTGAGATAACATATCCTTTCAATGATGTTTTCATCCTTTTGGCTAATACTATAGTTGTAAATCAAATTCCACATACTAATTGCTTTCAGTAACTACATTTTAACACTACCAAATATTTTAAAAGCCCTAACAGTTGCTGGTTTAAAGCACTCTAAAATAAGTAGTTTTATCTGTTTTCAAAAACTGCAGTAAGCTGTCTTATACCCAGTATAATCAGGGAACAGGATGGCTTTGGGATAACTGCTACTATTCCCATCATTTGCTGGTATCTGCACACCACTTTATAGTTTACAAAGTTCTTTGAAACACAGGCATCATCTGTTCCAGCTAAGAGAAACCAATTAAAATACATGTATCTATCATTATAAACATATGAAATAATTTAATCTTTGATGATTAAAAAGGTGGCAGACAGGGTGCCCATAGCTCAGTAGGGTGCCAGCCACATACATCGAGGCTAGGGGGTTTGAACCCAGCCCAGGCCAGCTAAAACAATGAGAACTGCAACAAAAAAATAGCCGGGCATTGTGGTGGGGGCTTATAGTCCCAGCTACTTGGGAGGCTGAGGCAAGAGAATCGCTTAAGCCCAAGAGCCAATTTCTTTGAACAAAGTCTACCACAGTGGGCTATGACTGATTATTAGCAATAACCAGAAAAGGTCATATAAAATAAATCGATTTAAAATAGAGACCAAATTTTATATTAAAGAGTAGGAAGAAAAAGCTTGATTAAGACATTCCCTTGAAAATGTTGGGGTTTTTTTTTAGACTGAGTCTTACTTTGTCACCCTTGGTAGAGTGCCATAGCTTCATAGCTCACAGCAACCTCAAACTTCTGGGCTCACGTGATTCTCTTGCCTCAACCTCCCAAGTGGCCAGGCTATTTTTTAGAGACAGGGTCTCACTCTTGCTCAAACCAGTGAGCTGCTCAAACTCTTGATCTCAAACCAGTGAGCTCAGGCAATCCATCTGCCTCAGTCTCCCAGAGTGCTGGGACTACAGGCATGAGCCACCACACCTGACCTGAAATTTTTTTTTTTTTTTTTGAGACAGAGCCTCAAGCTGTCGCCCTGGATAGAGTGCCGTGGAATCACAGCTCACAGCAACCACCAAATCCTGGGCTCAAGCGAGTCTCCTGCCTCTGCCTCCCAAGTAGCTGGGACTACAGGTGCCCGCCACAACGCCTGGCCATTTTTTGGTTGCAGCCACCATTGTTATTTGGCGGGCCTGGGCTGGATTCGAACCTCCCAGCTCA
>CAUYON010019133.1:0-22547 GCA_963573935.1 Arctocebus calabarensis | reverse complement strand
AACACCTTTGGATAAAGATATCTGTACCAGAATGTTTATTGCAGCCCAATTCATAATTGCTAAGAAGCCCAAGTGCCCATCGACCCACAAATGGATTAATAAATTGTGGTACATGTATACCATGGAATACTATGCAGCCTTAAAGAAAGATGGAGACTTTACCTCTTTCATGTTTACATGGAAGGAGCTGGAACATATTCTTCTTAACAAAGTATCTCAAGAATGGAAGAAAAAGTATCCAACGTACTCAGCCCTACTATGAAGCTAATTTATAAGTTTCATATGAAGGCTATAACCCAACTATAGCACAATAATATGGGGAAAGGGGCAAGGGAGGGGAGGGGAGAGGGGAGGTTGGGCTGGAAGGAGGGTAATTGGTGGGGCCACACCTACGGTGCATCTTAGAAGGGTATAGGCAAAACTTACTAAATGCAGAATACAAATGTCTTCATATAGTGATTAAAAGGCCATGAAGGCTATGTTAAACAGTTTGATGAAAATATTTCAGATTGTATATGAAGTCAGCACATTGTGCCCAATGACTGCACTAATGTACATAATTATGATTTAATACAAAAATTAAAAAAAAAAAAAACCTTTGGAAACTGGATTACTCACAGTCTCCACCAGCTACTGTGGAGTTCTTATAGTTGTAGGATTCCAGTGTCCTAAGGCTTGAATCATTTACACAAAAGTGGTACCTTGCTGAATGAGTTTGAGGAATCTGTGGGCGAAATCTCGAAACAGAAAAATTTCATCTTTTTTTAAGATCTACAGGGCCTTGTCTTATTCATCAACTTTTATTTGGTTTGGTTTTTCCCCAGTCTCTGTTGTATCAGAATTTTCTATTTTATCCTGCTAGACAAACTAAAAAAGAGTGATGTTAAAGGATTTGCTCTAGGTTAGCTGGGTTTGATAGCAGAACTAGGCACAAAACCATTTTTACTGCTATTTGTGGATATTATTACATAAAATCCTTCCACAACTAATATAACATGTGCCATATCACATTAATTGCCAAGGTCAGGCAAGGAATATTGCAGTTTTTTATCTCCCAGATTGAATTTCTTGAGTGTTAATTCTAAACAATTCATCATAAATATTTAAAGCAAATAGCCAATTTCTACTTACTCATAAAGCACAATTTATTAGTCTGAAACATTTGCATGGAAAATTACACATCACCTTTGTATACTTTCTGTCTGTTTTTGTGTTCACATAGAAATAGCAAACTACACATGCATGATGACATCATCACTGAACCAGATAAGGCAGCAAAGGAAATAAATAATTTTGTGAGCTGAGGAGTTAAACTGTCCTCTGTCAGTGTGGCAGTGCTTTTCTTAATATTTCTTAATATTTTTAGGAAGGAATTCCTATGTGTATAGTGTGCTGCAAGATCAAGAACAGTTGACACTCATTCCTGCAAAATGAGCCCCAAATTTAAACACAGTGTCCTCCAAATGTCCCTTGGCACCAATGAATGTGATTTTTTTTTTTTTAATGCTACATTAGTTCATCCCACTCAGCTCCATTGCATTTTCCCTAACGTTGTGTCCAACTTTAAATGACTTGAATGATGGGCCTTCTGTCTTTACCTGGCTAGTGTAACCCCCGAGTGCCCAGGATTCTCCAGGCCTCTTTCCCTGTGATAGCCATATTGCAGCACAGAGAAAGGGGTGGCAGAGCTCACAAGCTTTTAATTGCTGCCTAATAGGCTATAGCAACCTGAACATTTTATTAAGAGAGCTTTTAAAATTAGCATTATTATTCCAGAAAATGCTTTCACATTGCAGCAAAAAGCATGTCAAGAGAGTGTCTGATACGTAACCTAATTTCATCATTTTCTTAATTTCTTCCCATTACTCCTAGTAATATAACTCTCAAGCCACTTTATATTCTTCTTTTTGTACTTCTCTGATTACATAATCTTATCTCTTCCCTTTATATTTTTCCAGAAGTACTCATGGATAAGCATAATCTTGTTACTAGACCCAGAATGTATTACAGGCAAGTCCCCAAGTTACAAATATCCGACTAATGTACAAGTCACACTTATGAATGAGGCCATTACCGGTAATAGATAAATGTACCTGTTCCAACTTACATACAAGTTTGACTTAAGGACAGAACTACAGAGAAAATCTTGTCCAAAACTTGGGGACTGCTTGTAAATACATATGTTTCAGAGTTAAAGAAGCTTAAAGTAGACACTGATGAATCCCATGGAAGCAGGCAATATACTCCTTCTCATATCAGTAATCGGGATAGGTTTTTTTTTTTGTTTTTTTTGTTTTTTTTAAGTTTTTCCTTTATTTTCTTTTCTTAGATCATTCAGTTGTGTCATTTCTGGGCTACTCTCCTATTACTGAGACTCCCATGAGTGAAAGTCAGATTTCAATAATATCATCCTTCTAGAGAGAAATTTTTATTTCTCATCAGTTATGATATTTGAGCAACACCGCCATCATACCATGGTTATTTAATTCTATTGTATTTATAAGCAATTCTTCAACCTGCTGACGGTTGTCACTTAGAAACCTTGCTGGTGGTTTTCCTTTCTTCTGCTGTACTCATCAAATCCTGCTGTCTCATTCCTGCCACTATGTCACTATATATTGCTGTTTTCCCTCAGTATATGGCTACTTTACAAAAAGAGCTTTTGAAAAAAGAAACATTGTCTAATTGAAATTTATATGTATCAAGTCCTAAGCATCAAGTTTCATACTCTTACCACCAGCAAAATTATTTGTCCTTTGTTCTTTGGGAAAAATTTGTACTTTTCTAAGAGTATTTTCACATAAATATTATTTGCTGTGACTAATCTTAACAATCTCTTCAAATTTCTATATTCTTAAATGCAGCTCTTACAATGATTACCATTTGTTTATCCACCTTGATTCATTCATTTAGTAAATATTTGAGTGCATTCCAGCAGACACTGTACAGGTACTTCAAAAAGGAAGATGAATAAGGAATGGTGTCTACTTTCAGAAAGATCACAGTCCAGTAAGGGAGGCTGAAAAGTGGACAAATAACTCTTATTCAGTTGTGAGACTTGCTACAATACAAGTTATGTGACACTGGTAGGGGAGAAATCGATGCTTCTTGGGGTGAATCAGTCAGTACTCATGAGAGATAATAAAAAGTATTTGCCATTTGAGCTTAACTTTCCAGAAGTTAAAGTTCACTAAGGGAATAAGAAGAGAAAGGCATATGCCAGGGAGCCTGAGTAAGTAAAAAATGCCTGAAATACCTTAGAGATGACCCATGATTCAAACATAGGACCTATGATAGAAGTAGCCAGTAGTAGGGCCAGAACAGTAAGTGGTGGAGGTACATGCCCGAGTGGACCAGCAATCTGATAATCCAAGAGAGCATTAACCTCACAGTAATTCATCTTTGCCTTTTAAATGTGTGTTATTTCTGTAGGACGATTGGTGTTTATTATGATTTAGACAAATGACTCCACCCTGAGCTGCACATTAGATTTTCTGTCTCATTTCATTTAAACCACAGTCTCTAAGGGTAGCATCCATATATTTTTTAAGGCCCACAGGTGACTCTGACGCACAACCAGGGTTAAGAGCCACTGATCCAGACCCTTTAATACTTGAACAGATTCATGGAGACAGCCAAGGAGACTCTCACTAAAACTGGAAAGGGGTACCCTTAGGTCAGAGCTGTTCCTCCCTGACATTGACAGGAAGCAGCAACTTCTACCTCTCTGCTCAGGGCTCTTTCCCCTTGCAGCATTTAAACTTGCTGAGATCAATTCCATCTATTAATAAATAAAACAAATCCCTCCCTTGACTCTACAGTCTCCCTCCAGCTATCATTTTGTCATTCCGCCCTATTGTTGTTCTCCTCATACCACACCCTGTGTTTCCACTCTCACATCTGCTTCATCCCAGTTCAATATGGAGTCCAGTCCCACTGCACTGCCTCCCAGCCCCTCATATTCCTGGACTTTGCCTTTGTCACTGTTCTGCCTGGATTTTTCTTCCCCACTAATATTTCCTGCCATCCCCTTCACTCAATTTTCAATGATTAATGATCATATCTGGGAAGCTTTTCCTGGTCTTTCTGTCTCTATTACTGACCATTCCTGTGTGCTGCCATACTATTTGTATAGAATTTGTGTAATAACATTTATTAATATGTATTGTAACTACCTGTCTGCATTAAAACCATGGGCCTGGCCTGGCCCCTGTGGCTCAAGCGGCTAATGTGCCAGCCACATACACCTGAGCTGGTGGGTTCGAATCCAGCCAGAGCCTGCCAAACAACAAGATGGCTGCAACCAAAAAAAAAAAAAAAGAAGAAGAAAATAGCTGGGCGTTGTGGCAGGCCCCTATAGTCCCAACTACTTGGGAGGTGGAGGCAGGAAAATCGCTTGAGACCAGGAGTTGGAGGTTGCTGTGAGCTGTAATGCTATGGCACTCTACCCAGCACGACAGCTTGAGGCTCTGTCTCAAAAAAAAAAAAAACAAAAAACCATGGGTCTTTTAGGAATTGACTTACTCATATTTGTTTTTATATCTAGTCCCTAAAAGTGCTCAGCATAGTAGTCGCTCAATAAAATTACAAATAAATTATGCTAAATCTATTCCTTTAACATTTTTGAACACCTACTATGCACTAGTTACCATTACATATGCTTAGTATGTGCCTAGCAAAGTGCTACCCAAGACTTATCATTAATCATTATCATTTAATACCATAAAATTTCTCCAATTAGGTACCATTATTTTCACCTTTACAGAGGAAATATGAGGAAATTGAGGCTTTGAGAAACTGAATTTCTTACTCTAATATCTTACCTAAACTGGTATTTGGCGATCTAAATTGGAGGACTTCTTTCATTTAGGCTGTAAAAATATTAAAACATAATATGTAGTCCTCTAATTATATTTCTCTTGTAAATTGGTAGCTTTACCAGTTGTCTATGATGTTTGTCAAAGGACTTTTGATTTTATGTATGTATGTATTTTACAGATAGAGTCTTGCGCTGTCACCCAGGCTAGAGTGCAAAGGTGTGATCTTAGCCCGGAACTCCTGGGCTCAGGGGATCCTCTCATATAACTAAATACATGCTACCGCACTGGGCTAATTTGTTAAAGAAAAACAATAATTTTTTTTTTTGGTAGAGGTGGAGTCTAACTGTGATAACTCCTGGCTTCAAGCAATCCTCCTTCCTAGGCTTCCTAAAGTGCTTAGCTTATAGGGGTGAGCCCCCATATCCCATCTGTCAAAGCATTTTTTTTTGAAAGATAGGATCTTGTGTGGTTTAACTAAGTAATTTTTTTTCTTTTTGTCTAATATTTATAATTTTGGTAGCCCTCCAAGGAAAACAGAGACCCAACATTTCTTTCTATTTGAGAATTAGGAAAAACTAAGTGATTAAAATCAACAAATTATGCCACAACTCCCAATTCTCAATCTTTTCTCCATACCAGAGAACCTCTTGAGTCAGTAGTTTGAACACCCTCCCTAGAAACCAGCTCATAAATCGAAAAATTGGCTAGTTTGATTTTCCTCTCTCCTTTCCTTCCTCCTTCTCCCTAGCCTGGAACTCCTGGGCTCAGGGATTCCTCTCATATAACTAAATACATGCTACCGCACTGGGCTAATTTATTAAAGAAAAACAATAATGAGCACTGAAATAGCCTAATGACTAGGGCCAGAGGGAGAGGACAGCAGAGGAAAGAGCCTGGATAACCCATGCGCTGAATTATCATCCTCTGCATAATTGAGTTTTCTTTGGCTTCCTTCTTTTCAGAGTTCAGCATTTAAAGTTATTGAGGGATGCACTGTCCCTCCAGGCACTAAGACAAGCCATGTCTTCTGTTTCTGCCACACTCATTTTATTCAACTCTGTGTGCTAGATGGCTTGTGCTTCTGACAGGGGCTCCACGTGAGAAGCTGGGAGAACTCAGAATGACACAAACACAGAATGGCCCTTTATTGCCCTCGTCTAGTAGCCTATGTCTCTGATATAGGCTGAAGAGTGTTTGTGTGGCAGGAGCAGCCCTAGAAGATAAGGAAGGCACTGAGTGAAATGTGAACGCAGCCCAACTTCACGTGGGTCCCGGAATGGGAAATGGCTGTTGGTGGCATTGGGTGAGCAGCTATCGTGGTTTGCCCAAGACTGAGTGGTTTATTGGAATCTAAGAGTTTCTGTGCTAAAACCAGGACCGTCTCAGGCAAACTTGGATAGTTGGCCATCATGTTTATCTAACTTAACTATTTTTAGCTTAACAAAAAAAGTCACAGTTAGTTGAAATCATTTCCTGTTTTCTTTAAATCCTGACTCATTGACTGACCCATAAAGTGAAGCAGAAACCTGGGAATTTCCTCAGCCTCCCTGAAGTAAGCAGTAAAATGGAATGGCCTTGATGAAAGCTTTCTTCCTACTCACCTCATGTTGCTGTCTGCTTCCCTGATTTAGAACCCTTGGCTGCCCTGTCCCCAAGCCTATATGTGAGGTATTTCATTGTTCTTCCTCGCCCTCTCTTTGCTGTTGCTGCAATAACTCCAAGGATTTAAGACGATATACAGTATGTACTTTCTCCTACTTTGGCACTTGCTCGCATGACTCTGTTAGATGCAGCTGGCTGAGCTGGGGCATTAGGAAGCCTCCAGGGGACCCACAGCTGAATCTATCAGGTCCCCTGCAGCAGCTGTTATCTGAAGCAACTGGGTTATGCCAACAGCAGCACAGGAAGGGTGTGGTGTGGATGTGCAGGAAGAACACCAGACAAGCCTATTTCTGCTCCAGAGGGCCTAAATCTTCCCATCTGCATGTAGAGCATAGTGATTATTCTGGAGAAAGCGGGAAGGGGAGGAGATGGTGTTTTTCCACAGTTCTCAAGATAAACAGAGCAGTCAATTCTATCTGTTCAGCTGTTTCACTGTGAGGATGAGCTGAATTATTTTATTTTTACTCAGTGGGAATTAACACCTCCCCCCTTTATTTGGGAGAGATAGAAAGACAGAAAGAATGCCTTACAAAATCACCCGATGATTTGAATCTGTCTACAGAATGGTGATAATTTATGGAATTGTCTGAACATATCCTTCCTTGTTTCGACATTTAATTAGTGAAAAAATCAGTCCAGAAAATAAAAGAGCTAAGTGATCAGAGACAACCATTTGAAAACCTAGTAGAAGGAATGGAACAAGGAGGGTGAGAGGGGAGTAGCAACAGGATGAAATGTTATTTTAATGTAAGAGGCATAAAGAGTCATGACTCTGAGAATGAAGGTGAGGAAGGAAATGGAGAGAAATAATTACTATCTCTTATAGTATTATCCTGTGTACCAGATAGTGTTAGTGTTTATACCCTTATGGTAGTTTATACCCATAGCAGCTTAGAAGACCTGAGATCGCAGACTCTATAAGTCAGTCCATCAAAGATCCCTCCTGGAACCTTTTCTCTTCACGCAAATAACCAAAGGGATAGACATATTCTTGTGACATAAAGTGGTTTCAGATGATGATGGCAGGTTCTTACTCCCTTCAGAACATAAAATCTCACAAAAATAACAGTAAAGAGATTTTCTGTTAGGCATAAACCTATAAGGAAAAAGAAAATGGGCAGAGGCAAAGCACAAAAGAGAAAGCTATAAAGTAGATGAACAAATAAATGATAAATGATTTAACAGGTCCAAGAAAACTGAATCCCAAGCCACCCAATGCTCAAAGTCTTATATGTTAGAAACACACGTTATCTCTGGAGGTGTGATGAACGAGGTGGGTAGGAAAGGGCTGAAAGAGGAGGATTGGTTAACTGAATATTTATGAAACAGTTCAAAGCTCTACATCCTTATCCCTTCATAGAACTTTGACTGCTTCTCTTTCACCTTGATGGAAAACTGGAAATTCATTTTCAGATGAGGGTAAAACAGAGGACATACTTTGCACAATTGAGAAAGATCATAGAGGAGGGTTAAGTGGTCATGTCTTGAGACACACACACACACGCACACACACATACCCGCTTACCAATATGTCCACACATGCATACATACTTACCCCTCAACAGACAAGTACTTCTGTTCTCTTTCACCACTTAGCATCTAGAACTCCTGAACTCTGGGAGTCATGCCCATATCTTTCATGTAGGAAGAAATAGATAGTATCTTTCTAGATAATCTGACTACTAGAAGAGGAAGGAGCTGAAGAATCTGAACTTGTGTTTTCCTGACAGTTGACCCATTTAGGTAGCCCTAAAGTGAATGTAAAAACCTATAAGCCTCTCTGTCTTCTCAGAATTTCCAGTTGTAGTTCTAGTTTCCTTCTTGACAACTTTCTTAACAACCAGATATCTGAGGAAACTAATATGAAACATAAAGACCAAAATAAACAGGAAAAATGTATATAGGGAGATGAAAACTTAAAAAGTCAAATAAACAAAAATTGCATTGCCATCTTTAGAGAGATTAGAGTACATATGATAATCCTAGACCAAGAAGTTGCCATAAAAAAGGAACATTTAGAGAAGAAGGATGGTTAAAAATTAAAACATTAAAGCAGAATTGGGAAACTTAGTAGACAGCATAGCTGATACAGTTTTAGGAATTTTCCCAGAAAGTAGAACAAGATGACAAAAAGATGGCAAGTAGAGGAATTTAAAAGTATAAGTCAAAATAAGGAGGTCCAATATCTAGAACTAAGGGTTTCATAAATAAAAATAAGGAAAAGTCCAGGAGAAGAAATTAATAGTTTAAGGAATTTCACCCAAACTGAAGTATATGGATTTCCAGATTACCAGGGCCTTCTGAGTACACAGCCAGTGTACAACGATAGACCCACACCAAGGCACATCATCATGAAACTTCAGAGTACTAAGGATGTGGAAGAAATATGCATACCTCCAAAGCATGGCATTGTTTTTAAAAAAAGAAGAAAGGAAAAGAGAAACCAGGTCAGGTATCATAATGGTTCTCAATAGCAAAACCAGAAGACTGACAGGCAGTAGAACAATACATTCAGTATCCTTAAGGAAAATTCTAGAGGGTGCCAAAAAAAAGTATACACATTTTAAGAAAGGAAAAAATATTAAATTTATAATATTCAAGTCATGTATGACTTCTGCAATTATAATAGGCATTCAACATGACTTGTATTCATCTTTTTTTTATCAGTACACATTGAGTATTACTATTTTTTGTTTATTTTATTTTATTTTTGTTTGGGATTCATTGAGAGTTCAAAGAATTAGGTAGATAAAGTCCCTTTTATAATTGTGTCCTACTCCCAAGAGGTGTGGCATACATCGTGATTCCCTCATCATCCCCTCCTCCCCTCAAGTATTACGATTTTAATACAGTTTTTCCTTTCTTAAAATGTGTGTACTTTTTTGCCACTCTCTGCATTTTCAACTTAAGATTCTATACCCAGCTGGGCATGGTGGTTCATGCCTGAAATCTTAGCACTCTGGGAGGCCATGGTGAGTAGATCACTTGAGTTCAGGAGTTAGAAACTAGCCCAAGCAAGAGCAAGACCCTGTCTTTACTAAAAACAGAAAAAGTAGCTGAGCATTGTGTGAGGCACCTGTAGTCCCAGCTACTGGGAAGGCTGAGGTAAGAAGATTGCTTGAACCCAGGAGTTTGAGGTTGCCGATGATGCCATAGCACTCTACTCAGGGCAATTGAGTGAGAGTCTGTTTCAAAAAAAAAAGGAAAAGAAAAGAAGAAAAGAAAGATTCTATTCCCAGCTTACTACCAATCAGATATGAAAGTAGACTAAAGATAATGTTCAACATCTTAAAATTTGTATTTTTTAGAAATTACTTCTCAGGAAGCCACTGGTAGATATATTCCATCAAAATGAGAGAGCAGATCAAGAAAGAGGAAAGCATGAGATACAATACAGGCCATTTAACACACAAGAGAGATTAAAAGACTCTAGGATGATGGTGAAGGCAGATAGATCCCAGGATGATAGCTTCCATCAAACTGAGAGAGCAAATTGGCTTGACTGAAACTGGTCAGAAAGCCTAGGAAGACTTCAGGAAGAAATTGTTAGAAATACTTATTACTGTGTCAGAATGTCTTAAGAGAAACTTAGTTAAGGGAGATTTGGAAAAAGGAGGTAAAGTTAAGCTCATACAAAACCAAGTGAAACAAAAATCAAGATTGTTTTTAATTCCAGCAGAGAAAAATGTACAGGAAAGGAAAGCATTCTCTGTATTAGTTGTGAATAATATTTACATCATCATAATGTAAAAACTGAACATTGATCCAACCAAAAGTGGCAATACAGTGTAAATTGGAGAGATAGGAAAGGGTGTATGTGGAGAGAGGAAAGGTAAATCTTCATCTTCTATAGTAATAATTTAGTAGATAAAGCCTTAAATTGAAGATCAAAAAAGTAGCATTATAAGCATGTTAATTAAATTATGAGAGAAATTCTAAAATAGTCAATGGTAACAGGTGAAAGTAGTTACCCCTGGGGAGGGGAAGAAATGAAACATGGGAAGAGTATTTTTCGTAATAAACTTTATAAGCGGCTTGTCTTTTAAAACTCAGTGTATGTGCATAAAACTTTATCTTAAAAGTATAAAATAAGAAAAATAAATAGTTAAGCCAGATATTTTGGGGGGTAGGGGTCTCAATGACAAGTCCAAGCACCACAGCATTAGTAGTGACTATTAGGAATATAATAGAATCTTCTTGCTTATATAAAAATATTCTCTTTTACAAAATACACATTTTTACTTTATGTTCATTCACTCGTAAGTTTTCCTTCTCTTGAATTTCTGAAACAAGTGTGAGGATTGGCTTTTTTTCCTGATCACTGGCTTCGCACTAATGCTGTACCAGTAGAACCTACATCATGAACGATTGAATCCTCAAGAAGCTTTGGGAGGAAGTGAAAAAAAAAATCCTTGTCAAACCACCCCATCTCCCAGCCTGGTTGTCAATCCACCAGAAATATGGATTGGAGATAGGCTTCAAAATTGTGCGCATGGGGAAATGTCTTTTAAAATGACTGGGCAGACTGTTAGATTTGAATTTGTCCCAAGTCTGCTCAGCCACTACTATAAATAGTAGACTCTATAGACCACCAAAGAGTGCTGCTTAGAGCATTTTGCTATTTTTGTTCCTCTTTTGCTTATACTAAAAGTTCTAGCACCTTGACAAATTTTAGTAGCAAAATCGTTTATACCAGTAGTGCTGAAATTGGTAATCCTTCATGCTATTTGGAAACTTGAGTCCAGCCTTCTGCAGTGAAATCGGTCATGCACTTCCAGTTTTCTCAATCCCTGAGATAGTGTATTATGAATATCCGTATCAGTTTTGGTACATAGGACAGAAATACTTGTGTGTGTCTCTTCTTTCTCCCTCCCTCCTTTTCTCTCTCTCCTGTTAGTTTGTATTGCTATTGGTATTGTCTTACTCTGGGTGGCGAGCTTTTTTCTCATTTTTTCTGTAATATTATTTTTATTTCCTTTGTCTATTCTACTTCTTGTCGATAACTTTATACATAATTATACGGATGCTTGCATTATATCCTAAGTAAATCTCTGGATTTTTTTTTTCTGACCTATTCTAAGGAGGAAAAGAGAGTCCCTGAAATTTTTGGTGTGCATTGTAGCAGTCTAGGATAGTAGGTGGCATATGTGGGACTTTTATGGATTAGGCTTGTTTTGTCCAAATATATTTCAGTTAGTTCTCTGAGAAGCTATTACCTGGAACACAGGTTTTTATGCATAGCTTGTAAGGAACAGGGAGGCTTCAAGGGCCATACGTTCTATCAAGCTCTGAAATCTCCAGCCTGAAGATGAACCTATATTATTATCATCATATACTAATATAATACTATGTAGATGACATATAGCAATATATATTATATGTTACTATTATACATATATGAGCCTATGTTACAGTTGGTTGTATGAATGTGTAGGGTATGGGTTTTCTCTGAAAGGAAACAATGCCTGAAAAGGCTGTGTATGTGTTGTATTCAGAAGCTGTTAACTTTTATTTAAATTCCAGTGCTAGTTTCTCAGGCATCTGGGGTGAAGAATTGTGATTTCCTTACTCCTTATGCTCTCTTTATTATTCCCTTGGTTTTGACACTTAGTTCTCACATCTGTTTTTTAGAACATCTTTGGCAATTTCTGTCTTATTTCTTAAGGTGTATGATGTTTACACTCTTAGAAAGATTGTTAGATTTTTCTTAGGGGAGAGGCTAATTCTTTCTCCTTTTGTCTCCCTCTTTTCCTGTTGTATTTTTCTACTATAAATGAAAAAAGTTCCTCCAACCCTTAAGGTTTTAAGTTACAGTAAATGGCATATAGCTACTATAACTTAGATTTTAAAAAGAGAAACGTCTCTTACTCACCATGATCCTAAAACAGGCATGTTATAGGTCATAGTTGCCAAATGAGTTCTTACAGATTCATGGGGAAACTAACAAATTTAATTTGCTTCTGCTTTTTCTGTAGTGCACAATTCCATTAGGCTCATTTGTCTACGTTTGTGGGATTGCTTAGCCTATTGAAGAACCTGAAAAAGATAATATAACCATTTTAAAGATAAAACTAGTGAAATTCTTTCCCCCACCCCCAGCATGTAGGTCTAGGGGAAAAGTTAATGAAAAAATGCAAATGTTGAACTTTTGGTAATTTAGATCTGTTTCTTAAAATATACTTTGCGTTGGTTTCGAATGTTTTATTGAGTAATATAATTGGTTGAAATTATCCCCATATGGGAATTTGTGCACATTAGCACATTACAGAGACAGAAGAAGGCATTGGTTTATTCATATTCATTTTCTCTCTCTCATTCTCTCTCTTTCTCCCTATTTACCCCTTTCTCCCTCCATTTCTACCCCTTTCTCCCTCTCTCCCTTATTCATTTCTCATTCTGTGTATTCCCCCTCTCATTTTATCTCTCTATAATCCCTTGGAAATTATAATCTGAAAAAAACCAGAAAGATAAAAAGAAAACTAAACTATGAAATAAGCAAGACATTTCTTCCCATGAAATTCAAATCAGTTCCTCTTTCCAGATGCTGAGAAGCCTACTTAATTAGATTTTTGCCTATATCCTGCTAAATAGCTATAATAGGTGTGCTATGTCTATACCTCAGGCTTACTTACATTATAGCCATTTTCTTAGGGCTAGTTGTGTCTTCCCATTTGACTCTTCTTTTATTCCAGAAAATAGTGGTTTTATAACTGTTTATCCTGGGCAATGCCTCTGGCTCAAAGGAGTAGGGCACCAGTTCCATATGCCAAAGGTGGTGGTAAAAAAACTGAAAAAAAAAAAAAAAAAAAAAAAGAATACTATAACTGTTTATCCTGCTAATTTAGCAAACTTGTCTATATAGTCCTCTGCTTTAAATAGATCATCTACCAGTCAGTGGATAATGATTTGATCTTTTTAAAAATTTGTTGTTTGATTCCTAACTGTAAATATAAATTCCATGAGGGAGGGATTTTACCTGTATCCTTCACCCTTACCCCAGCACTCAGCAGCAGTAGCTGCCACATAGTAAGTTCTCAGTTAATATTTGTTGGATGAGTAGTAGTCACTGGGAACTGAGAGGCAGAGAGGGAGTTGCTTCTCCTTTAGCCATGTTTGTATTATTTTGACCTTTGGAGCAAGAATAATTCCCAGAGAGGACATTTAAAGTATGTGTTGCTAAATTCAGTGTTTTAAGATTAAGCTACCATGTCCAAATAGGTAGTAAACTATTAAGTCTTTCTACAGCTAGTACCAATGTGGAGCCTAAGACTGAGAGAAATTGAGCAGCTTACTCCAGATAGTTTACCTAATGCATTATGAATCTCTTGATATATTTTAGTCTTGCCTTCCAAACTGTACTATAAACTCGTCCGGATCAAGGTTTATGTTCTTTCTGGCTCATTCCTAATAGAGCGTAACATAACTTCTTATACCTAGTAGACAGATTTACCCAGTTTACCCATAAAGTCTACTGACTAGTAAATGTGCAACCAGGAAATTTAAATGAATTAAATAAATTTTAGGTCTTATGTTATTTTCATACAACTCATATAATATTATAATTAAGTTCTTTTGTGCTATTAACTCCTAATATAATTTAATAAATTGAAGGCATATTATGGCAAGTTTTAGGCTCTGTATATTTCAGGGCAGAAAACCTTACTGTTCAAAATTCACTTTCTCCCCAAATAAAAAGCAATTAAATATTTATATCTAATGTTGGAATGACTTTCTACTTTGGGTATCACTGGGTTATGATATATTAGTAATTATTTTACTCCTCATATCTCTTCTATATACTGGATTCTATACAGAATCAATTTTTTCTGAAAAAACAATGTGACTTCCTATTTTGTTTGCCCTTCAGGTTGAATAGCACAGGTGCTGGAACGTGATTACTCCCTCTTCAGGGCCAGTGACAGAAAGCATCAGGGCTGCTCTTTGAGACAGCGACCTCTGCTTAGGCTAACTCTGCACATAGTGTTTAACTTTTCAATAATCCGACCTCCCCAAATAAGCAAATGCTGCTGGGGCCCTTGCTGAAGTCAGTAGAGGAGAATCTATAACACCGCACATCAGCCAGAGGGAAGGTTTTCTAAGAGCAACAAATCTGTTCTGTTGCAGCATGCTTTTCTAGAAGCTTTTTGTCATTCTGGCAGTAAGCTTGTTTTCCACTTGCTGCCTTAGCAACAATGCCCGAAGTTACTTCTCCTCCAGTCTGTGGTTTGATTATAAGAGCATTAACATTATACTCAGAACTAGGAGGAAACTTTATATTGGGGAAATCCACAAATGTTACCTGAATTTTGGGATAAAGAATCATTTATGTACGTTCTTAGTATCTCCTTGAAAGGAAAGGTCAAATTGGAAGTCTTACAAATGGCGACACCAAAGCCCAGGCGATCCCAAATCTCCAGCTGATGGTGTAGCTGACATTTTCATCAGGTGATGGCCTTTGACCAGTTTCTCTCAGAGTTCTCCTCTGCTGCTTGGAAGAACAACAGAAATGTTAAGGATCCTTTCTTGTACACCATCCATGGCTAACTCCAGTTTTCAAGATTCTTTGTTTAACCCAAGAACATGTTCAGTTTGAGAATAAAATTTAGTTTACCAAAGAATAGAATTCTGGTGGATGTTGGTTTTAGTTGATCCCTTGAGAGTTCTTTTAAATATTTCTTACCAAATTCAGTTTTATCTCATAATAGAATATACTCAGTAAAGTCAGGTGATGACATAACTGAGGCAATGATTAAGGATTAACTACAACCACAAGTAGTACTCCAATACTGAAGGCTAGTAGGTTGCTATCTTTCTGTATTTTTGGTATTATGTTAAAGATGTGTTGTATGTGACTTAGAAATTAAATCTGTTAGCAATCCTGATAAGAAATAATAGAAAATTAGATTAAGAATAGGAATTTGTACCTTTCCAGAGAAAGCAGGGAATCCAGTGAAATCTCCAAAGCAAAATTATTTTATGTTACTATGATATCTCTCTGTAAAGAATCCCTCCCTCCCTCCCACCTTCCTTCCCTTCCTTTTTCCTTCCCCCTCTCCTTCCCTCCCTCCCTCCCTCCTTCCCTTCCTTCCTTCCCTTAAGTTTCTTTCTTTTCTTTATCTTTTCTTTCTTTCTTCTTTTTCTTTTTTTTTTAGACAGGGTCTCACACCCTTGTGCTGGGTAGAATGCTGTGGCATCATAGTTCATAGCAACCTCAAACTCTTGGGCTTAAGTGATCCTCTTGCCTCAGCATCCAGAGTAGCTTAGACTACAAGCACCTGCCACAACACTTGCCTAATTTTTTCTATTTTTAGTAGAGATGAGGTCTTACTCTTGCTCAAGCTGGTCTCAAACTCCTAAGCTCAGGCAATCTACCTGCCTTGGCCTCCCAGAGTGCTAGAATTACAGTATGAACGACCATGCCCAGCTGGAAATGCTATTTTTCTTAATAAATTAAACCCTCTAACTTCCCAGGTATATATAACAAAAAAAAACTTCTTTTTTTATTGTCTCAGGTTAATTGAGGGTACAAAGAATTAGGTTACAGTGTTTGCATTTGTTAGGTAAATTCCCTCCCATAATTGTGTTCTGCCCCTAAGAGGTGTGCCATACACCCTAACATTGTGCCCATTAAGTGGGAGCATACCCATCCCACTTCCACCTTCTCTCTCCCCACTCCCTCATTCCCCCACCCCCCACCTTGAATTGATTTGAGTTTTTCTATTATGTGGGTGTGTATTAGATTATCAACTGACTTCATATTAGAATTGAGTACATTGGATTCTTGCTTTTCCATTCTTGTGATGCTTTACTAAGAAGAATATGTTCCACCTCTATCTAGGTTAATGCAAAAGATGTAAAGTCTCCTTATTTTTAATGGCTGAATAGTATTCCTTGGAGTACATAAACCACAGATTATTAACCCATTCCTGGGTTGGTGGGCATTTGGGTTGTTTCTACATCTTGGTGATTGTAAATTGAGCAGTCTATGCAAATGTCCTTATGATAAAATGATATTTTTTTCTTCTGGGTAAATTCTTAGTAATGGGATTGTAGGATCAAATAGGGAGTCTGATTTATGTTCTTTGAGGGTTCTGCATACTTCCTTCCAAAAAGATTGTATTAGTTTGCAGTCCCACCAACAGTGGAAAAGTGTTCCCTACTCTCCATATCCACACCAGCATCTGCAGCTTTGAGACTTTGTGATGTGGGCCATTCTTACTGGGTTTAGGTGATATCTCATGGTGGTTTTGATTTGCATTTCTCTGATGATCAGGAATGATGAGCATTTTTTCAAGTTTGTTAGCCATTCATCTGTCTTCATCAGAGAAGATTTTGTTCGTATCTCTTGCCCAGTGGTAGATTCTAGTTACCAACCCTTTGTCAAATTCATACCCTACAAATATCATTTCTCATTCTGAAGGTTGTCTTTTTCCTTTCTTGTTGTGTCCTTAGCTGTACAGAAGCTTTTCAGCTTAATTAAGTCCCATTTGTTAATTTTTGTTGTTGTTACAATGGCTGCTGAAGTCTTTGTCATAAAATATTTTCCAGTCTGACATCATCAAGAGTTTTTCCCACACTTTTTTCTAAGATTCTTATTTTATGTCTTAGATTTAAATCTTTTATCTGTCTTGAGCCAATTTTTGTAAGGGGTGAAAGGTCTGGGTCCGATTCCAGTCTTTTACATGTGGTTATCCAGTTCTCCCAGCACCATTTGTTGAAAAGGAATTCTTTTCCCCACCATAAGTTTTGTTTGGTTTATCAAAGATCAGATGGTAACTAGAGACTGGTTTCATCTCTTGTTCAGTTTCATATGTCTGTGTCTCTATTTTTGTGCCAATACCATGCTTTTTCGATTACTGTGGGCTTGTAATATAGCCTGAAATCTGGTAGGGTGGTGCCTCTGGCTTTGTTTTTATTATTAAGAATAGCTTTGGCTAACTTTTTTTTTTTTTCTGGTTCCATACAAAATGAAGTACTATTTTTTCCAGGTCTTCAAAGTATGATATTGGTATTTTAATGGGGTTTGCATTGAATATGTAGATAGCTTTGCATAGAATAGACTTTTTAATAATGTTGATTCTTCCCAGCCAAGAACATGGTATGTTCTTCCTTTTTTTGATGTCTTCTACTATTTCTTTTCTTAGGGTGTCATAATTCTCCTTATAATGATCCTTCACCTCTTTGGTTAGGTATATTCCTAAGTATTTCATTTTCTTTGAAGCCACTGTGAAGGGAATTGTGTCCTTGATTTGCTTGTCAATCTAGCTGTTATTGGCATATACAAAGGCTACTGATTTGTGGACATTGATTTTATACCCTGAGACATTATTGTATTTCCTAACCACTTCCAGAAATTTTGTGGTCGAGTCTCTGGGTTCTGTAAGTATAAGATCATATCATCAGCTGGGTGGTACCTGTGGCTCATTGGGTAGGACGCTGGCCCCACATACCAAGGGTGATAGGTTTAAACGCAGCCCCGGCCAAAGTGCAACAAAAAAAATAGCCAGGCATTGTGGCGGGTGCCTGTAGTCCCAGCTAGTTGGGAGGCTGAGGCTATAGAATCGCCTAAGCCCAGGAGTTGGAGGTTGCTGTGAGTTGTGTGATGCCACAGCACTCTACCAAGTGCAACAAAGTGAGACTCTGTCTCTGCGAAACAAAAAAAAAAAAAAGAAAAAAGATCATATCATCAGCAAAGAGCAAGAGTTTGACCTCTTCTGCCTGCTTTTGGATGCCCTTTATATCCTTCTCTTGCCTGATTGCATTGGCTAGAACTTCCAGCACAATGTTGAATAATAGTGGCAATAGTGGGCATCCTTGTCTGGTTCCAGTTCTTTTTTTTTTTTTTAAATTATTATTATTAAATCATAGCTGCATACGTTAGTGCAATCAAGGGGTACAATGTGTTGGTTTCATATATAATCTGAAATGTTTTCATCAAACTGTTTAAAATAGCCTTCATGGTATTTTCTTAGTTATTGTATGAAGAATTTGTATTCTGCATTTAGTAAGTTCTGCCCTGGTTCCAGTTCTAAGTGGAAAAGCTTTCAGTTTTACTCCATTCAGTATGATTTTAACTATGGATTTGTCATAGGTGGCTTCAAGCAGCTTAAGAAATGTGCCACCTGTGCCTGTTTTCTTAAGTGTTCTTGTTTGAAAAGGATGCTGAATTTCTTCAAATGCTTTTTCTGCATCTATTGAGAGGATCATATGGTCTTCGTTTTTGCTTCTATCGATGTAGTGAATTACATTTGTTGATTTGTTATGTTAAACTAGCCTTGTATCCCTGGGATAAAGCCTACTTGATCATGATATATAATTTTTTTAATGTGTAGCTACAATCTATTAGCTAAGATTTTGTTGAGTATTTTTGCATCAATATTAGTTAGTGAAATTGGTCTGTAGTTCTCCTTTTTAATTGGGTCCAAAAGAAACTCTTTCCTGGGTATGAGTAGCTGGACCACATGGCCCTGACCAATCAGCCTGGATTTCACATTCTCTGCTAAGGAGGGAAGCTTGTCAGAGAGGAGGGACTTTAAACTCATATATGGGGAAAAGATTCTTTCCTTGCTTTCTCATGCATAGCTAAACAGATCAGAACTTTTTAAACAGGGAATTAAAGCATGAATACCATAGAGCCAGGTAATTTATATTCTGAATGTTGCTTACTTTCTTTGGCCCAAGAGGAGGGAGGAGACCTTGCCTATGTTCTTGGAGTCTGCATCTCAACCTGCCTTGTCATGGATATACCCTTTTAATGTTCATAGTCAACAATGCAAGTATACCCCTTCCCCCCTTGTACTTGGGATACATTTCAAGACACCATTGGAGTCCTGAAACTGTGAGTAGTACGGAACCGTATATATACTACATTTTTCCCTAAACATATTACCCATAATAATGTTTAATTTATAAATTTGGCACAGTAAGAGGTTAACAACAATTACACTATAAGAGATCAACAACAATTACACAATAAAATAGGACAGTTATACTGTAAGATAAGTTATATGAATGTAATGTCTATCTCTCTTTTCCCCGTCCCTCTTTCTTCTTCTCCCTCTCTCTCTTAAAACATCTTACTGTACTGTGCCATGGACAGCTGAAACCATGGAAAGCAAAACCTTAGGTAAAGAGAGATTATTGTACTCTCCTCAACAACCAGCATTCTTTTTTTTTCTTATTTTCTTTTCTTTTTTTTTTTCGAGGCAGAGTCTCACTATGTTGCCCTCAGTAGAGTGCTATGGTGTCATAGCTCACAGCAACCTCAAACTGCTAGTCTCAAGTGATTCTCTGGCCTCAGCCTCCCAAGTAACTGGGACCGCAGGTACCTGCCACAATGCCTGGCTATTTTTCAGAGATGAGATCTCACTCATGCTCAGGTTGGTGTTGAGTTCCCAAGCTCAAAGCAGTCTACCTGCCTCGGCCTGCCAGATTGCTAGGAATACAGGTGTTAGCCACCAACTGACAGCCAGCATTCTTAAAGTCCAAACCAAGAAATTCTGTATCCAACAATCTACCCTTGGAATTTCTATATAATGATACCCTGCTCTGCCAAGGACTACGTTAGATATTTTAAATACTTACCTCATTTAAATACCCTATAAAGTTTATGTTATTGATCTCATTTTCTAGAAGAGGAAACTAAGGTTCAAAAGGTTTAAAACATTTTTTTTTAATTGACTCATCTAATTAAGTAATGAGGCTGGGCTAAAAACCTGATTCTCTTGAACTATATAGCCCACATTTTTCCAAAACTCTATAATGCCTTTCAGTTTTAGAGTGCTGTCCTAGGAAGGTTTAGGTTTTACTTTATTAAAGAAGACAGAATCTTAATCACCCATAATCTTATAGCTCTTAGAAGCTTTTGTATTGAAACATCCTGTTCTGAACAGTGCTCAGTATCCAGTCTTTGTCAGCCACTTGAAGACAGCTAATATAGGGAAGGGAGGAGAATATTGGAAACAGCCTGTTAATGCTGGGTGCATGTGGACAGCATTCATCCTCATCAGAAATGGCCAGTCTGTTCCATATCTACCTTCCTTGCCACTGTTAAAGTTTTAATTATCTTCCAGCTGTCTGAGGTGCTGTTGAGGGCCTCTGTGAGAACACAGGATATTGTATTTTTCAGCACTTTTCTGTACACCCTGATGAAGTCACTAGCTGCCATTGCCCTTATTATCAGGTTAAATCAGACTGCATTGGAGAGATGCTGCTGAAGATGAAAAAAATCTCAAACTTTACCTGTTATTTAAGATTTCCTATGATACAGAAAATGTGGTTATCTACTTCAGCCATTTAGGTGTTATGATCCAGAATCAAATTTTGCTTAGTTTTTCCAGAAAAGTAAAAAGAGAAAGAGGATTCTCTCCCACCCCTATCCTCTGGATTTTTAATAATTTGGGTAGCGATGACTTCTCTTTTACCTTTGGCCTGCTCGCTCTATGGTGAGTCCCTGAAAGGAAATATGCTCATGACCAAGGATGGTCCCTGTGCTGCTTTCTGCCCTCCAGTCATTGCTCATTGGTCAGGGCACTCTTTCCCCTGAGCAGGACAGTGCCTCTGAGTTCTGTGCTCCAGGCTGCTGTTCACAGTCCCTGACGTTGGATTGTTAGTTGAAGTCTGTTTGCCATTTCTAGATCTTTAGTATGAGGAAGAAGTGCAGGATATTTACAATTTCTTGCTTAGAAAAAAAGAGAATGGCTTCTTTCTTTGGATGTTACTATTTTTTAAAATGTGTATTTGAGTAAGGACTTTATAGCATTTTTGTAAATTATGCTATAATTTTATAGAGACTTAGAAATTACGGTAGGACTAGAATAATTAAATTTGTTATGAGCATTACATATAACAGGCTAATCAAAATGTGTGATGTACAGTAGTGAATTGCTAATTTGACCTTAGGATTATGCAGCAGAGATAACATTATCTTCATTTATATAGAACTTTTTATCTGGAGGCATAGTGCTTTTCCAACCAAAGCACATAGTGCTTTTCCAACCATATATATTATTTTGTTTATTATCACAAATACTGTCATTAAGACTGTAAAATGTATTCCAGTACAACTTTTTATTTTCAGTTGCTTATGACTGAGGCATGAGAGAGAGAACACTTGCATATTTTCTCCCATTCCTGATATTTCTACTGGGTAAAATTTAGGAAATGACTATTATCAAAACTTCAAAAGCCTGGTTCTATATAATGTTTAAAAAAGAAAAAGAGGAGAAAAGGAATATTACTGCATCCCCTTAGGCCAGCCTGGATCATATCAACCTTATGTACTGCCAGTGGGCAAAGGCCTGTTTGTCTCTGCCATGCTCTTCTGTGCACTTTAGGAGAGAACCTCTCCTTTGGTAGAGCCTTGACCTAGAGAATGGGAAAATGGTCTGATCAAATTCCACTAAACTACATTCTCTCTTTTCCCTCCAAGGTTGCAGACAGCTGTACTCAGGCTGACACAGCCATGTGTGGTTGAAAATGCTATGCTGGTTGAGTTCCTGTGGGTTTAAAGATGTGGACAAAATTAGATTCAGGCCTAGGTGCCAGGTTTAACACACCCCTTCCCTTCCAGAAAGCTTCAGGGAGACTGTCACTGTCAACAGTAAAGGACAAATCAATCCCTACCACACAGACCATTAGAACTTAGTTTAAATGAACCCCTACCCACCCACTTAAACACAGTAAAACCAACACCTTCTGTCTGTCTTGAGGGCTCAAAAGATTAGGGCTAACCTCCCACTTCACCAGAGGGCTGTGGTATATGTAGCAGTTGCCCTATTTCTTTCTTTTTTTTTTTTTTTTTGTAGAGACAGAGTCTCACTTTATCGCACTGGGTAGAGTGCCGTGGCGTCACACTGCTCATAGCAACCTCCAGCTCTTGGGCTTAAGCGATTCTCTTGCCTCAGCCTCCCGAGTAGCTGGGACTACAGGCGCCCACCACAGCGCCCGGCTATTTTTTTGTTTTGCAGTTCGGCCGAGGCCGGGCTTGAACCCGCCACCTTCGGTATATGGGACCGGCGCCTTACTCGCTGAGCCACAGGAGCCGCCCTTTTGCAGGGTTTTTTG